>LUCW03000809.1:0-29923 GCA_001586965.3 Sphaeroforma sirkka | reverse complement strand
TTCTTCAGATGGAACTTTATTTATATCAGCCTAAGGGTACTTAAAGGCAAGGAGCCGCTAGCTCTAAGCCTGCTAAGCCTGCCGAGGTTCCTGAGGTCCCTGTGGAAACACCTAGCCTGTCTGGGAGTTGAGCCTGCTGAGGATACTGTTGGGGAAGCAAATTCTGAGGTTGGTACAGAGGATTATTCGAGGATGACTCGTCGGATCCTAAAGCCTTGGAAGAAGAGGTATCTACTACCGCGCGAAAGGCTCGCCAGCGTCCGTGTATCACCTAGAGTGAAGCTCAGGACCCCAGCTTGCCCTGACCACGTGCCGTCAAATATTGGGATAAACGTCGAAAGGCTGGAAAATTCGTGGATACGAATGTCGGGGCATTATAACTCCACATCTAAAAGGACACTCCAGCACAAATCCGGAGTGAAAAGGAAGTATTGGACCTGTCCGAAAAATTTCTCGGTTTCGCCATCGATGGAGAAGCCATTCCATTCAGCTCAAATCTTGGGGCCGAAGCTGAGGACGCCATAACTCGACAACGAGTGGTTGGATCCTCTCAATCTCGACGCCAATTGAACCGCACTGAAGCGCTCTTGAAGGAGCTAGCGGCAGCAGCAGTTGTGGGACCCTCTATCGTGTCCCACTTGGCTGATATTCTTCCTATACCGAAGAAGAAGAAAAAAAATTCGGGCCGGGTTTCGAACCTGAGACCTACTGGTTTACCAGCCAGTATGTTTACTACTAAGCCAGTTACCACTGGCGAGAGAGATAATATTTCAAAATTTAATCTCTATAGCTCTGATGCTACCATCGACCATCCTCTTGACAAACCTAACCCTGTCAGAGGATATGATCGTATGGAACTCGATGAGGCTTACCATCCTCGTAATATCGACCCTCATTTGCCAACCAACCCTGGTAATCACGATTTTGGGCAATCGCTACACCAGTACCTCGTTAGAGAGTTCCCGCTCTAATCCTGAGGATGAGGAAGTGAGAACCAGACATACTCGTCTCAGGCTATTACGCTCTGGTATGCAAGTCCTTGAGGACCGTCTATTGAATGACTCTGACCTTGACGATAGGAAAGCGGATAACATTCGCTATCTAATCGATAACAAGAGAAAGGAAATAGACACCATCTTGGCACTAGCAGCCCGTAGCACTGAGCATGAGCCTCGTGAACACTTAGAACCAAGCTTTATAAAGCAGCTAGGTAACGCGCAGGCTGAGGTCGATTTCTCTACTAATGAGAGTACAGTGGAGACACTGAAGGCCTTCGACCAACTTAAGGAGTCTGCCAGCCTTAGGATAAGCAGATGATGAATGCCTTTATTCATTTCTGTGAGCCAGGTGAATGGCGAACTATCTTGAAGGCTCATGAGCCCAACTGGAAAGCCCTACCCCTGGCACCAGTTGCGTGATAATATACTTAACACCTTTTTTTTGAAGATGCACGTGACCGTGAACTTCTAGAGTCTCGCAAGTTCTTTGCGAACGATACCACTATTCGAGGTGCTCTAGCTCATATGACACATATGAATACTGGATGGGTGGTCGTACCTATACTGGCGAATATTTATTAATTTGTCAGATGATGGAGACTCTGGGAGCTAACCTCTTTAAGAAAGTCAATGATGACATCATCGCCTATGGTGATTTGCGATCTATGCCTTGGTCTGTCTTTTGAGAAGATAGTACACAAGCATACCAATTCCTCTACTAGAGTACTTAGTACCACGAGCTACACCCAGCCCACTAAGCGAAACGCAGTAGAGACTAATACTGCGCGTAGTACTAAGAAACCTCGCACTACTACTGAGGGGGTACTGGCTCTACTTCTACCGAACCGAAAGGTGATAAGAAGGTGAGAGCGCCTTGCAAGAAGTGTGGTTACAACCTCACAAAACGTAATGGCAAGTGGAATGGTAGACACGACCCTGTTAAGTGTGCACCAGGCAAGCCAGATTTTGGACACTATATGAAAGAGTGTGCTACTTGCAAGGGTACTAACGGTTGGCACAAAGAGGATTGCAAGGACTTACCAGACGTCCAAGTTAAGCACTGACAGTACCATATGTGCGCACTAGAGCAAGATTATGAGAAAATGTTCAATAAAAATCTATACCAAAGGAGATGAACGTATCTTTCAAACAGTTTTCGTAAATGGAGAAAAGTTATGGCACTATTTGATCCAGGGCTGAAGTCTCTGCTATCTCACACCGAGTAGCCTACGCTACAGATATGGCTGTCCATAACGAAACAACTGATTTAATCTTGGGAAATGGCAAAGTTACTACTTGCGAACAAGCCATTGACTATGCACACATAATGCTGTCAGATAGAAGAGAAGTGAAGACTCACCTAATCGTTACTGACATGTCTCAGAAATACGATTTAATTATAGGTATGACTGATCTTCTCAGTTTAGGTATAACACTCACTGGTCTGCCTAATGGGCTAGACCCGAATAAAGATCAGTCAGATGATAATATGTTAAAGATACCTAAACCTCCGGAAGGTGAAGCAAAGGATATGATTCCGCACTTCACCGATATAATTATGGACTTAATTATACAAAACAGGAAGATTGCAATAACTGACTGGTGTATGTTTAAGTTCTCTAATGGGTACGTTAGACTTGACTTAACAAACGTCGACTTCTCTAAGTTAAAGTGTCCTTCACATAACTACGTGAGTTGGAGACACAAAGACGTTGTCAAAACCCAAATCGAAGATTGGTTAAAACAGGGTCTAATTGAAATCAATTATGATGCAACCCCAGTTAACTTAGCTCTCTTAGCGGTCGATCAATATAAATCTGATGGAACGTTTAGTAAAACAAGAGTAGTACTAGACCTGTCGCCAATCAACAAACTAATTCCGCAACATAGTTTTCCCTTACCTAAGATAAGCGAGATACTACGCAAAATGGAGGGTGCGACTATCTTTCCAAGATAGACTTAAAAGCTGCATTCCATCAACTACAGATATATGAGCCTCATAGGAAATACTTTTCCTTTACTTGGCAAGGTAAGAAGTACCAGTTTAAAGGTGCACCTGAAGGCTTACACATGTTACCTTCTTTCTTCCAACAAGTTATATGATGGAACTATTTGCGGACCTGTCGTATAACGTATCAGTCTATTTAGATGATATAGTTATCTTTACAAAGACAGCACATGAACATGCTAAACTCGTTAAAGAAGTCTTAAAGCGACTTAATCATGCTAAACTTAAGATTAACGAAGACAAGTGTTCTTTTGCTAAAGATACTATACACTTACTTGGCTACAAAGTATCTGCAGCAGGGGTAGAAATTGATCCTGGCAAGAAACAGTTTCTGTTGGATTTATCAACACCAATTACTGGAAGAGATGTGAACTCTGTGTGTGGGTTTGTTAACTTCTTCTCGGATTCGGTACCGCATCTTTCTCATTACTTAAAGCCTTTCAGTCACCTACGGCTGCACAAAGGACCTTTGGGAAAGCTTTGGACTAAAGAATGTGATGATGCATTTAAACTAGTCAAAAGTAAAGTAATGGACGCACCCATCATGCAGTACCCTGTGGATGGTGTCCCATTCCAAGTAGCAACCGACGCTTCAGATCGAGCGGTAGGTGGAGTGCTTTACCAAACGATAAATGGTAAACCGCGCTACATACAATTCTTTAGCAAGAGTTATAATAAGAGTCAACGGAATTACCCTACCGTTAAACAAGAGCTCCTTGCTATAGTTACTGCGCTAAGACAGTTTAAAGACTACCTTTATGGAAGTTACTTTACTGTCGCCTGTGATCAAAAGTCTTTAACATACTTAAAAGATATGAACCCTGATTCACAGTTGGTGAGCCGCTGGCATGACATTATTGCCAAGTTCGCTTTTAATATAACACACATACCAGGAATACATAACCATCTTCCTGACATGCTCTCTCGACTTGTGCCCGACTACCAGAAAACAGTCAAAGAGTTATTAGCAACCGATTGGATGCTAAATAAGAAATGGTTTAACCTCGCTCAATCACGATGGGGTCCATTTACTGTTGATATGTTCGCCGCAGAACATAACAAACAGGTTTCTGAATATAGGTCGTTGACTCATCCTAAAGGTGATGCATTTCAGCTTGACTTATCAAAGCATAATGCGTGGGCTAACCCACCTTGTCAACTTATCGCACAGTTGTTAAATTATGTTAATATTACTAAATCTACCATTACGCTGTGTTGTCCCTTACGTAACTCCGACCCATGGATACGTGATTTAATTAATATGATTCAAGACGAACCTATTTATGTCGACCGTGAAACCGACACGTTCTTGTATCAGGGATCCTATTCTATTAAGAAGACGCCTTGGAAACACACCATTGTTTGTCGCATCGGTCCTGCAGGTACCACTAAGTGGAAACCCTCAACCGAATTCTTAGCTAAACTAGAGGAGTCTAAAAGAGTTTGAACAAAAGCTCAAGACTCGTACAACACATGCACCCAACAAGATTGTAGTCGAGGTAATGCCGATTGAAACGGCATTAGATCGTAAAAAACATGGAACTAGCTAAGGCCATGGATCAAAGACTCAAAACTCTAAGAGAACCTGAAGCTCGCACTCGACTACTTAAAGCGCTGCTTAAAGAACAGCCAGGAGTTGCGAAACAACTGAAGAAGATACTTCAACAATCCAATGTTGTCAATTATGTATCTCAGGACTCTACCCCTCCTGATACTGAGGTTGCCCTTTCCAACAGGACTATGGTTCATCCAGCCAGCGTTACGCAGAATCTGACTGACTTAGAGGAGCTCGAAAGTAGAGTTAAAATTATACATAATTTAACGCATCGAGCATATGAGCATACTTATAAAATGGCTATTCGTTCAGGGCTTGATCACCCGGCGCTGAAAGAAACCATACGTGAAGTATACCGACGCTGTACTGATTGTGAAAAGAACCAGATCAAGCGATACGGTTGGGCACCCCTAAAAAAGTGTGACAGAAGACCAACCGATGCGCCGAGTCATAGTCGATTTGGTTAAACTCCCGCGATCCAAGCATACTGGCGATGTATATATCTGTCATTTCTTATGTGTGGCTTCGGGCTATAACTTGCTTTATGCAATACCGAACAAACGTCCACAAACAGTGGCAGAATTATGCTATCACGTCTTTAATGACTTCGGTTTCCCCGAGTACTATGTTCTGATAACGGTAGTGAGTTTTGTACCGACGTAATGGAGGCACTTATACTCGTATCAGGCATGACCCATAGGCGTGGTGTTCCTTACAAACCCTCAAACGCAGGGTGCAAATGAGACACGTCATAGAGAACTTAAGAAACTCTTGCGTACCGCACTAGACGACGTTGAGGATATGTGGCCTTATCATTTGAAATGGATTCAGACTCAAATGAATAACTGCATGAATCCTCAAACTGGAACATTCCCGTTTCACTATTTCTTTGGCCGCTATAGTGAATTACAAGCAACGTTTGATAAAACTGCGCCCGAGAAACACGCTACCCCGTGGCTACAAAAGATCGAGCATATGCAGAACGTTGTTTACCCCTACTGAGCAGAATCGTTGCGTTGACCGATGGAATAACACCCATTGTTCAGTTCAAAGTCGGCGATTACGTTAACATTATAAATCAAACGCCAACGTCGAACTTTCTTCTAAGTCCTTTGTTATTTCCTTCTGATGAGAAGAGTCACCGATACTTAGCGTATGACCGATGGAATAACACTAAGAACATTGTTCAGTTCAAAGTCGGCGATTACGTTAACATTATAAATCGAAACGCCAACGTAACCGAACCTCTTCTAAGACGATAGGACCTTTTGTTATTTCCTACCATGATGAGAAGAGTGATACTTATAAGTGAATAACATTGATGGTACTAGGAACCACAAGGCACTCACCGTATCCTCTACCTCCGACTCTCATTCGCTCGCTCATTTGATTCTGATATACCAGTTATGGAATCACAAGTCAAAGATATAATTGATAAAACATCCGAAGACGGTTACAAGACCCGTTTCATGGATGGGACAGTAGCTTGGCTAACCTCCGATGCATTTCGTGAATCTCGCGACTTTCTTCGTATCTTTAATAAGAAATGGAATAAGCGTTTACATAAGAACACACGAGATAAACGAAAAGGGTTTCCTCAGGTGACTACAAACCCTGACGGATCTGAAATTCCCTATTTGCCACCTACTTCCTACGTGACTAAACTTTCTGATCTGCTTACCAACACTGCAGAAAATTGTTCAAACTTACCTACTAATGAAGAACAGCCTTTGGCTATTACCTTACCAAATAATAAACGTAAGGCGCCTACATCGGAAATGGTTACTGGACCAAATACTAAACGACATAGAGTACAACATGAGTCTTGAACTCGTACATATAGGCACATACTTACTCGATAAGTAATGACCGAAACCGTTTTTACTTTGGTTTTCGCTTTAACTAGATCGTATCTTAACTTACGTTCGTAGTTCTAAAAGCTACTGGGAACTATGTAGAAATACGGCCTCCGGTCAGTCTAAAATATCAAGATCAATTGAGATAATACATTGGTTTTATTTGTATTTTAAATAATTTAGTACAAGCTCTTTTTCCAATATTTCCAAAGTGTTCTAAATTCACTTTGATGGCTCCAATAGCCTGAGTATTTGGTATGACTCATCTACTTGGACCTATTTGAGACATTAGTAGATGTAGGATATTATAAACTAAATTTTATAATCTCCGAACTACTACTTATAGATTTTGGTCCTCCCGCCAATCTCCAAAATCTAATAAGTCTTTTTTCTTTTTTTTTTAACTTTTCTTCAGATGGAACTTTATTTATATCAGCTAATGTATTAACGTGACTTACGTTATTATGTCTATTTACAAATTAGGCAAGTGGTCATGAACACTTAGTACTTTAGTGAAAATTATTCAATAAAGAACAGCTAGAGGTACGCCCTGTGTGATCGAGGATATTCAGGCTCTTAACAACAGGCAGTCCCGATCATTCTTACACAAGCTATCACTGCTAAATCCTAACTGACTAAATTGTATTTTAGTTTAATATAGTTTGAAACCTAGTAATTTCCATCGAAGTTTACAAACTAAATTTTATAATCTCCGAACTACTACTTATAGATTTTGGTCCTCCCGCCAATCTCCAAAATCCAATAAGTCTTTTTCTTTTTTTAACTTTTCTTCAGATGGAACTTTATTTATATCAGCTAATGTATTAATGTGACTTACGTTATTGTGTCTATTTACAAATTAGGCAAGTGGTCATGAACACTTAGTACTTCTAGTGGAAGTTATTTAATAAAAAACAGCTAGAGGTACGCCCTGTGTGATCGAGGATATTTAGGCTCTTAACAAGAGGCAGTCCCGATCATTCTTACACAAGCTACCACTGCTAAATCCTAACTGACTAAATTGTATTTTAGTTTATTATAGTTTGAAACCTAGTAATTTCCATCGAAGTTTACATTCTTCAGTAAGTGATTTGAGTGGAAAGTAGAACACGGCCATATGAACGCCAAAGCACACAAAGAACACCGCATACGGTGAAAAGTGTACAAGTAGAAAATTCGATGGGTTGTGTTTGGAAAAGATACCAATACCACAGTGTGAAGGGTGTAAGATACTATGCCGTGTAGTGTAATGTAGTATATGCTAGCGTGTGTTCGAGCGTATATAATTAAGAAATGTGTTGTTATGCTAGGTTTCAACCACACACATAACATCAACCTGATTTAAATTCGATATAACGTTCAAACACTTATATTTATGTGCTGCGTTGTCAGACATTACTTTATCAATTCTTGTCGTCGAAGAGTCTGTCGCGGAAAGCCGAGGCTGTGTATTGCGATCCATCGTGTCGGATGATTGTGTCGGGGAGACTGTTGGTATATGAAGTTGTCTGGGTTTGACACGCGCTGATCCTTTAGCGTTTGCCGGGATTCGCGGGTTAGGTGAGAAGAGGTTTGCATCATGCTTTGCTTGGTAAGCCTTCTGGAGACGATCCGCGATAGATTGGAAGATGTCTGTATTAGTGGAGTTGACAAGTGGGCTCAGTAGTGTATCCATGCTGCGGGCAAGAATTTTTGGCACTCGTTCATGTGTGCAGCGGGCCTCCCGCTTGGTGCGAAGATTGTGGATTAAAGCTGCTTTCGTAGCGTCGGGATGTTGTTGGGAGCGAGGGTCGATGTTTTCATCAAGCTGACATTTCCACGTAAGTGCTGCATGTCGTTTCACCTGGGCGACAGCGTTGCAAGTAACACAAAAGGCGGATGAAACTGGTGGTGTGCTGTGTTCACGTATGCGTTTTGTAAAATCAAAATGATTTCAAATAAAATCAGACTCATTCAGATTTGAATATTTTAAATACTTTGTTCTGGTTGGTTTATTTATTTTTAAAATTTCTGAAAAATGGCCAATCAATTTTCGAGCAGTTTCCGTATGTATGCAAATGTACCAAGCATTTGAGTCAGCCGGCCGGTCCTACGGACGTTAGTCCTTCAGCCATATTTTCTTTCTTTCTCCAAGGTCATGAACTCATGATGCATCTACATACTTTTTTTTTTAGGTCTGAAGGCCTGAAGCACGAGCTTGAAATTCCCTGAAGTCTGGCCCTGAAGCACGAGCTTGAAATTCCCTGAAGCCTGGCCCTGAAGCCTGAAGCCTGAAGCCCTGTACTACTGCCTTCTGAAGCACGGCGTGCTTGCAAGCGTTAATTCTGCGGGCACTTTTTAGAGCAACTTTGAAAAATCATATGAGGAAATAGGAATCAGGAAATGAAATTATACGTCCTTCGGTCTTCGAACTAACAATTTTAAGTCTTCTTCTCTTTCTATAGGGTCATGAATTATATATTTTTAAAATTAGGAATCGTAAATTGGAAATTTTAAAATATTTGATTTATTGAGTGACTATGCTTGTTCATTGAAAATATATAAATACTTTATACATACTCTATAAGCACGTTTACTATACTTGCTAAAAATAATAGAGTAGCTACACCTATTTTCATTTTTTTTTTTAAATATAGGGAAATGCCAGTATTTCTTTAAAATATACAATTTTACATAAATAGCCTTGTCTAATTGAAAAACTTTGTTTAAAAAAAAACCAAAACCAAAAAAAGGAGTGTCCTTCAGGAAAAGCGTAGCCTGAACAGGAAAAGATAAAAAAAAAAAAAGTCATCCATGTGACAACCAGCCCTACTTTGCCCCAGCGGCCAGCAGCCTATCCCCCAAGTTTCATACAGTTTAAAAAAAAATACATATTTGTTTTTTAAAAATAATATACGCTAAACTCTATAGGCACGTTTCTAATACTATTTACTGCATACTAAAAGAAATAAGAGTAGTTACATCATTTTCTTAAAAACAAGTGCCTTGCCCAGTATTTCTAAAAGAGCCTGCGCAGTGCGCACACCGAATTCTTCACTGATTCAATAATATTTGATCCAATGTATATTTTTGTTTGCGATTTCCATTGGTTCTTAGACTTTAAATTGGTGGACCGGTGCTGGATTTTCACCATGAATTTGAGTTGAAGCCATTTGGCATCTTTAGTAGATTACTTAGATTCTACTCATGATGAAATTGAGCGGGCTCTAAAAAAGGACAGGTGAGTAAATAAGTATAGGTTTATAATTTCACCAGTCAAATGAATTTTATTACGGATATTAAACTCTTTGTTCAAAATTTCAACGTGAAGCCTATTTTATTCACGAGTTTTGGCCAAATGTTCAATTTAGATTTTAGAGGGCTACGCAAAATTCGTAAAAAAATCCGATTCATGAATATTACAACCTAGAAAAAGGGGGAAAACTCCCAACATTTATTTAAAAAACAAAACAAAACACAAATCTGAAATGTGTGACGACGGCTTTTCGGATTTTTTTTCGCAATATTTTGGAATTTGGAGTGCAACTTAATTGTGATTGGATTGCGTACGTTGTGAGACAGCTATAGTTTGCATAGTTTTGGCTCCTTCTGACTTTTGACTTCGGCTTCAGCTTTTTGGATTTCAGACTGCTGGATTCACTATAGAAGCTAGGAAGCTTGAGGAAGCATATAATGAAACGGGTAACTTTTGATCGGTATTTTTGACAAAATGACTTTCGTCACTTTTACACTGTTGAGGTTGGAGAAACAACAAAAGTACTCGCACAAAGGAGAGGATAAAGACCGCTGAAAAGTGTATTCTGAGGCTGTGATCTACATTCAGTTCAACTAGATATAAATAGTTAAGTAGATATAGATAAATTCTGATTGTTAATACATTGTGAGTCTGTTGCAATGCTTAGCGGAGGTAGCGATATTCCAGTCGGTGACGGCACAATGAGCGAATCTAGAGAGGGCGCTTTCAAAGTGGATATCCACACACATATCCTCCCTGAAAATATACCAGACTTTAGAACTCAATTTGGTTACGGCGATTGGATAACGCTCAAACACAAGGATGATGTTGCTCAGGACGTAAGCGGTGATGAAATGACAGGACACTCTCGGACCACGGCGGATATGATGTTGAATGGTAAACATTTTAGAACTATTAATTGCAACTGTTGGAGCTCTCAAAGCCGAATGTCTGACTGTGAGGATTCCGGTGTGAATGTGCAGGTGAGTGGCTGTCCACTTATATGTCTTAATCAATTGTAGAATGCCTTCTATAAATGCAAATATAGATGCTAGAGTCTGCGATGAATACTGAATATTTCCTTTTTGTTTCCCTCAGGTACTCTCGACAGTGCCAGTGATGTTTTCTTATTGGGCAAAAGCCGACGACGCCCTGCTCGTGTCACAATTTGTAAACGACGACATAGCGGCAAGGGTGAAAAGTAATCCCAAACGATATGTTGGCTTAGGAACTGTGCCGATGCAAGCGCCTACATTGGCAGTTCAAGAACTGAACAGGTAGGTAGCTATCTGCTGTAAATTTTATACACCCGCAGCTCACTGTGGTATATTTATTCGTATAGCACGCTGCTGCTGTCTGTATGCCGTACTGAGGAATGATCACTATGCGAACGTCACTTTTATACAGTTATCCCAATTTTCAAAGGGTTGGTCTTCAATTGTTCACTCGCATGTATTCTAAACACAGATGTATGACAACGCTAGGGCTGAGGGGTGTTGAGATAGGAAGCCACATCAATGAATGGAATTTGGATGCGCCGGAGTTAGAACCATTCTGGTCTGCATGCGAAGACCTGGATGCTGCGGTATTCGTTCACCCATGGGATATGCAGGAGGATGGACGCATGGCAAAATATTGGTATGCACGGTGATGCTGTGTGCACAAGTGTATGCGATTTTCTTGCATTGTGAATTGTTTGCTTCGGTCAATTAGTTAATCCATGACCCACTGACAGAAACACCTTCTGGCAAGGAGTTCCTTCCTTCACCAAAAGGGATTGAACCGACGTTATTTCATCTCCTGTGCTTCAGGTTCCCTTGGCTGATTGGCATGCCATGCGAAACCACAATTGCCATCTGCTCACTCATTTTTGGCGGTGTGATGGAGAGGCATCCGAATCTCAAAGTCTGTTTTGCACATGGAGGAGGCTCGTTCTTGGCCACCTTAGGTAGAATAAGACACGGCTTCAAAACACGCCCTGATCTTTGTCAAACCAATAACACGGTTGATCCAGAGGTATACCTGAAACGACTATGGATTGATTCCCTGGTACACGATGAGGACGCGCTGCGATTGGCAGTGAAGAAACTGGGGCCAAGGAATATCATGCTTGGCACGGACTATCCGTTTGTTCTAGGCGAACACATGCCTGGGAAGCTCATCGAGGACGTCGCACGGAGTGATGAAGAGTTGATAGCCGCTGCAGGAGGATCATCGGGCGATGTTCTGCTGCAGAAGGTGTGTATACGTGTGATGCCATACTTTATTTGAGTGTACGTATGGGTACACTCGATACAACTAAGAAGTAAATTGTCGCTTAATTGTAACGAACCATTGAGGTTTGGCCGCATATAATGTGTGCCCCTTGTACTCATCAATTCGGGATTGTAGACCGAGTCTCCGTTATTGGGCAGTCCGCTATGCATTTTACTACTTTGTGGATTGTCTCTCACTCATACTCTTGTTTTCATTCCAACAGCTCGGAGCTATTAGCGATGAAACAAAGATAAACCTACTGGGCGAGAACGCCATGCGATGGCTTGGCCTTGACCGCAAACAGTTTCGATGATTAGCATTCTGAGTCTTGGCACCCAGGTACTATCTTGCTGTTACCTTTTTATTGCACATTATAAAGCAGCAGGATCACGTGTAGTGTTCATTTCCGCATAATGAATGATGCCTGCGGCGTTCAGATGGCAGGGCTAGAGTGGCACCGAACCTATAGGGGTAGGCGGGTTAATAAAGCTTTCTCCCTATTTTAACCTAGCAGAGCTATACTTGCTGCGACACATATTGCGCTGGCGCCAATCGTGATTGCGTAAGTGAGCATGGGACATAGTTGTAGTCTGCCTACATTTTCTTTCACAAGGGGAAAAAATTGGTGCCAGCGAGTGTTTCTGAACATTTATCTCATCCGAGGATGGTACATTCGGCGCACTGAAAATGACATTGGGCTTCTTTGAGCAACTTTGTCTTGCGACTCTATTATGCAGATGGGCTGTTTGTTGCAGCTCTACGAGATAATACAACCAGTTGTTGAACCTCTGTTCCGACTTTTACCACATAATCCAGTATATATACACCCTATGTGAACGGCCAAAGTCCGCCGCTTTACACTCAATAAAAGTGGTCTATACACTGGGTTGTAGTTTGAGTGTGGCGTGGCAGATATCACACTTTGGTTGCCACTAATTGCACATTGGATACTGGACTCATTTTCCATTAATTGCACATTGGATACTGGACTCATTTTCCATTTGGCACGTAGGCAAAGGTATTATAGCAGTAGTGGTTTGCGTGCGTGTGTAGCTGTGTACATATGAAATTAAGCTATGTAAGCAAGCGTGAATGTATGAAAATGGTTGTTTTGTACTAAAAATTATATATATATATATATATATATATATATATATATATATATATATATATATTATATATATATATATATATATATATATATATATATATATTATATATATATATATATATATATATATAATATATATATATGTATATATATATATATATTATATACATATACATGTATATATATACATGTATATGTACATACATATATATATACATACAATAATACATCATGTATATACATATATACACATATATATATATATATATATATATATATTATATATAATATATATATACATATGCATACATGCATATATACACACATGCATGCACACACACACATCATCATCATACATAATATATATTATATATATATATATAATATATATATATACATATATATACATACATATATATGAATAATATATATATGTATGTATAATATATATATATGTAGTAGTGGTTTTGCGTATGTGTAGCTGTGTACATATGAAATTGGACTCTGTAAGCACGTGAATGTATGAAAAATGGTTGTTTTGTACTAAAAATTTGATCTATAATATATATATATATATATATATATATATATACATGCATTACATATCATATATATATATATATATAATATTAATATATATATATATATATATATATATATATATATACATGCATACACACATCACGCACACACACACACACACATCACGCATATATATATATATATGGACATACATACATACATGCATACATACACACACACATACACGCATATATATATATATATATATATATAATATGCATGCACACACACACACACACACACACACACACACATATATATATATATATATATATATATATATATATCAAGTATCGATAAGTTGGTGCGGCCATCTTGCACATTAAACTAAAAGTATTCAAACTTGATACTGGGAATTTCCAATGGCAATAATATAGCGGGTTGGCTCGCTATGGTATAGGAGTGAACGGCAAGCATTGGCATAGTGCGCAGCACCATGCAGTCGACGAAGCGCACTTATATTCTCAATACACGGAAAATACTACTTTTGCGTCTTGGGTGACGTTTGCGATTACCCACAACGCCCTCGTGATATGATTAACCATTTAGGTGATCGGGTCTAATCTTGGAAAAATTTCACTGACAAGGTCCATAAATTGAAGGTAATAGATACTCACAATTTAATTAAATGGTGTAATTCCCAAAGACTGCCTACCGCTGTCCATATTCCGACATTCCGTTGTCGCACCCAGGGCTACATTCACATTCTTCAGATTGGAACTAATAGTCTCCTCTAGATGAGTGCAGGTGCCCTCCACAAACACAAATATATCGCCGGTAGTAACTGCACTGGAGTGCCTCACAAACATGGCCGATCGACCCCCCGTATATGGCACACAGCTACCGTCGGTGGGTACTGCTGAGCTCGTAGCAACTACATTGCTGGGACATTGCGCTGCGGGGAAGTCTGTGATAGCTACTTTAGAGAAGATAGATACGTCTTCAGGCAAGGGCTTCTCAGCATATCTTATCGAGCAATCCGCGACAAGGCAGTTTTTACATACAGCAGCATCGCCAGATACGTCGAAAGCCTGTAAATACACTTGATCAAATTTGTAGATGCGATTTTCCTCTGCGCAGTAGTAGTCGTTGTAATAATGGATGCTGCCAGTTGTACCTCCGGCGGGGTCAAATACGTATTGTGCGTAGAATTGGAAATTTCCGGGAATAAGCTGAGTACACGAGGGAGAGGTAGGAATTGACCATGAGCTGGATGGCGTATCTTCCAGACATCCCTCGCCAGTGTATACGGTCATGTTTATATCTTTCCACGTAGCAGCCCATACTGACGTGGCGGACAGTGCGAGGAGAGTGACCTTTTGTATTGACATATTCTTAAGGTGCTCAATGAGGATTTTTTTGTTGTAGGTCTAAGTTCTCACTCGTATGTAGTGGGTTTATGTATGCTGATAGAATTCGTAGCACAGTAGAGAGAGAGGGAGAGAGAGTCTGAGAGAGAGAGAGAGCGAGAGCGAGAGAGAGAGAGCGAGAGAAAGGAGAGTGAGTGAATGTAGATCATATAAAAAGTATGTATTTAATATGATTGGACATCCCCCCGGAGAACATAACAACACACTTGTTTTTTATATTGAAAATGCATGTTTTTTGATGCAAGGAGCACGGACTGGCGGAGGGAAATTGATATGCACCGGGCCCTTTCTCTCCCTCTGTCTAGTCTCTACTCTAACTACTAGTAGAGAAGTAAATACAAAATATCACCAGTCCCACAAATAATAACGAGTCGTCATCATTTTAAAAATCTGGCCCAGATTTCTTTTTTAAAACGGTAACGAGTCGTCACTGTTCTCAACGTGCGTCAGTTAACCCTTATTCCCCCCCTGAAATATTCATTTAGGCCGGGCGGGAGTTTATCGGAATGGATACAGCGTTAAATTTCCGTCCAAAGACATTCGTGACCCGGTTATATTTTAAACAAAAATTGAACAGCTAACAGCTAACTCAAACACGTATACACAAGGGTATTCTATTATGGTTAGGGGACATCTCGGGTTACCCAACCCCAACCATATCTCATACATACATCCACAGCACCAAAGGCGTGAAGGAGATTTTCATCCTATCAACGAGTATCACATGCAACACACATTCTACAGTGACTACATCACGAGCATGCATCACAATGGACACATTGATGCTCACAGAGACAATGCTAATCGTTACCACCCATATACATATCTACCGACAGTGCCCCCTGTCTATCATAGAGAGTATTCACAGAATAACATCGAGCCATTACAGTCGGAATCAGCAGTACACGTTAGCACTGACTTGGGAGATCTCGAACTTTCGATGGAGGATGCATCAGCTATCTGTAAAGTATGTTCTACAGCAACAGATATTGATGAATGGTGTAGTATATGCAAGGGTATTGTATGTTTGACATGCAGTGATGTCAATCGGTTCTCAAATGTTCGTTGTTGTCATATGTGCACACGATGTGTGTCATGCCTTCAAGGTAAGAACTGCATGCGAGCAATGGTGGGTAAACGCAAGACATGCTTTGAGCTATTCCACTAGCCAGGGTACAACTGCTTGAAGCAGTACAAAGATATTATGGAATAAAGTCGGGCAAAATGTTTTTTAAAATAAAAAGTTGTATTAAAATATTTATTGAAAACAAAAAGGCTGAAAATTGTCAAAAATGGACGGTCCTCACGCTTGCATTTTGGCACTTTACTTTTTATTTTTCCTAACAATAATCAGGTATAATTTTGAACTATTAGGATAGGAATTCCTAAAAACAAAACAATATCCTGAAATGAGACACTATTATCCAATAAGAATCATGACTCAGTTTGTTTTCAGGAAGGTGACGACTCGTCACTATTAAAGCGGTGCCAGAGATTTTGTACCAGAGTTGGGTCAAGTTGGTTTTATGTACAATGAGAAAATTCAGTACAAATTGACGTAATAGTGACGACTCGTCATTATTTGGCCTGGGACCTGTGATATGATACATAAATAGAGACATCAGAGTCACACTCTCCGACAATCCAACTTCTATTATTTATATTTTCAACTAAAAAAATTTAGTAAAGTGACTCATGAGTCATAACACATGAGATTAAATAGCGAGATTCCTGTCGTAGAGATATGATTATGTACAGATCATAGCCATCTCTAACGAGTCTCTTTGATTCAAACTCATCATCTAGATTATGCCCCTAATCTATAGATACTGCGACATGGATGAAGCAGAGACTTTGCTGTTATTTCCACCTCTGTCGAGCCAGATCGATTTCAAACACTACGACACAAGCGCTAAAGGGATTTCACACTACTTTACGTGATCGCCTAATTAAAACAATGATCCTCGCACAGACCTCACTGTGGACTTGGTGGGCGGATATAAGCTGGTTCTACATTGAGGTAACTGTTTGACGTCTGTAGTATTGTTATCGCAGCCCAGATACAAGTTCATTTGTCAGACAATCATATGTCTAAAAAGTAATTGATCCGTGCTATTGTTCACACTAGCCCTGATGAATTAAAATTTGTTTGAATTCAAATGGAACGTTCTAAAAGAGCATATCCGAGAGCAACAAAACCACGCGCCCATCAAGAGAGATTTGGATGCTTCTTTGAAAAAGAGACGATTCCTCGGCGAAAATATGTTATAGGCTAAAGCAATCATTCACTTCCAAACGAGCTGCTGAGAATATAGATTCTCGTGCTCTCTAAGAGCTAATAGACTAAGACGTAATGGTACTGATAACAGCTGACGAACGAGAACCGACAATTTGGTTGATTGGACACACTTTCCTAATACGACAAATACGAGGATGGACGATCATACGAGGCAGTTGTAACACCGAATATGAACGTACAGAATCAGCTTTAGTTCCTGCTAAAGTTATTACTGCCACCCTTCTTGACCCTCCGCAGGTTGCCCTTCCGCTTCGATTTGAACTCTTTCGTCAACTGCTCCCTCCGAACAATCCAGCGTTTCTTAACCACATCTAACGTATCAGTACGCATAAACAATGCCGGCAGCTTACCAGCGCCAGTCAAGTTCGTCGTTTGCTCACTATCTGGGGTTTCCGCACCCTCCACGCCTGCATCACTATTAACAGCTACCGTGGGCATAGCCCATTTGAAGAGAAGTGATCGCTCTCCTGGTTGCGAAACAACTGATGTATTGACACCGGCTACAACTGTCGAATCACCAAACTTTGTGCTTATTTTCGCACTCTTTATCTCGTTTGATTTAACGGCAGTCTTACCGGGAAAGGTCCGTTCCGCATCGCTTTCACTTTCCGACGAATCTCCCGATGTGCCATCTGACACGTTCTCTGCATTGCTATCCTCGTCATCGGGATTGTAATCTGTTTTTATACCCAATAAATCTCCCAAGCTAAACGATCCTGCTTGTGTAGGTTGCGCACTTGTCTCCACATCTGCGTCCATGTCTTCGTCTTCGTCTTCATCGCCACTATCCGCACCAAATCCAAATCCGAAGCTATCTCCTAGAGAGAAGCCAGTATTCTCATTCTTTTCTAGCTCATTATCCCTACCACTCGAACCAGTTGTTATCTTCTCATCCACTGTTTCATCGTCGTCACTATCGATTATTTCCACACCCCCCACAGTCATACTCGCACCTGTCCCACTCCCCACCGGCACCTCACTCTCGGGCACTTTCATTTTGAAGTAATCAGCCATGGCTGTGACATGCACTGCGAACGCCTTTTCTTTGGACACCTCGGGCAGTGCAGCGCTTTCGGCTTTGGGTTTGTCGTAGTGGTCTTCTTCATCACCCTTCTTCGCTTTTTTAGAGGGCGCTTCCTCCTCTTCTTTTGCGTCGAGCAGCGCCGTCATATCTTCGTTCGTGGGATCATAATGCATCTGTAAGTGGCCAGTTATAGTCAAAAGTCATCATTTTAGTGCATAATTACATATGACCAAAAGCACGCAAAAGTCAAAATCATCACAAATTTATATAAATTATCACTACAGAAAACACCACGTGTCCCGTACACGACCGCATGCACTTACCGTTCGCATATCCACGAAGTGTTTCTTATTGATCTCCTTCTCATTCCTGACAACCTCGTCATCGTCAACCCTACCCGCCTCCATCTCGTCACCAAACCCTTCCTCGAAGTCTCTAGCATCGCTCTGCATGTACTTTTTACCCACGCCCACACCCAGCAGACTCTCCAGAATCTTTCTATTGCTGCCACGCTCGGCCTTGAGTTCTACTTTTGTCACCCCCGCAACATCTCTCATGCCCATACCCACCTCTTCATTTGGCTCATCTGTGGCATTTTCGGTTCCGATTGTACCACGTTCGCTTTCACTTTCGCTGTCACTCGATGATGACTCATCCTCGATGAAGCGACTGTCCAGTTGGAAACGCTCGTCGCCTTGGTAACGACGTTTGAGCTCCAGGAGCTCGGCACCCCCTTTCCCTTCGAATACAGGTTTAATAGCAAACCTCTCAGCATCAGAACCGACATCATCCTCAGAATCACCGCCATTATCATAACTACTGTCCACACCCGGAAGTCCCAGAGTTGTAGGTACATCCGAACTATCACTATGAGACCCATCGTCGTTATCTCCAAACGGTTCCGTTCCCTTCTTTCCTCGACTTCGCTTTCCGTCACCCTTTACACCTCCCTCCCCACTCTCGGTATCCTCTTGTCGTCGTTTCTTACGTTTCTCCTTTTTGCTACGCTTTCCATTGCCGTCATCACTGTTTTGTGCCCCCTCTTCTGACTCTGAGTGACCCCCCATCCCCATGAAATCCACGGCAACCGCTCGTTTGGCCTTCGCATTCTCCTTTTCATTACGTTTTTGCTTTTTCTCCTTTTTGCGCTTCCTATTCGCACTCGCAGCCTTATCATTCTCGTCATCGCCTGCCATATCCTCATCTTCACTATCGCCAAACCGGATCTTGTTTTTATTGTTTGACGGAGCGTCAGCAGAAATCTTGAAGGGCTGCGCGAGCTTAGACGTTTCGCGTAGGGCTTTCAGGCTTTCCAATCGCCTCTCGTTGGCGAGTTGTTTTTTCTTTGTCTTTGCAGCGCCTTCATCACTCGGCTGTGTATCAGTGGTCTTGTCTTTCTGTCTCTTAGGTCGAGTTGTGTGTTTACGCGAACGAGAATTGGCCTTGTCATCTGCACCATCCACTTGACTTATCGCACACCCCGTGTCTCTTGCATCATAAGTCGGCAGAGGATCCGTATCTTCGCGTGCATCAGCCGCCGCATCCTCTCCAGGCAGATCTGGTTCACTGTCCACATCATTATCATCGTCTAATAGCATCGCATGCTTGGCAGGTCCAATGGCTGCTACCTTATCTGTCCTGCCTGTGTCCTCATCAACTGCTATTTGCGATGGTTTATCCGAAACTATTGAGTCTTCGGACACATCTGCCATTTCGCTGTCAGTCTTTCCCTCATCTTTATCGCAGCTTAAGGGCACTGCAGTATCATCACCCGGCATCTTACCATCACCCATACTAAGTGACTGTGAAGCCAGACCCTCCTCTTGATTAGGCGCGGCCGCGTTCAATGTATCCTCACTCTCTCTAGCTTCGTTAGCTGTCGACTTGGCCGTTTCACATACAACTTGTTCTCTAAGAACATCATCTTCCATAGAATCCGCAACGTTATAGCAAATGTTTTCTGGCTGTGCTTCATCGCTGACCTCACTTAGAGGTTTTTCAACAGTTATAGTGAGTTGGTTCACAACGTCAGCGTTTTGGGTTGCTTCGCACTTTGTAGGAAAGCTGTTCATCTTAGCACTGGTTGCTGTATCATCCAATTCGGACGCCACTATATCTTCGGCGTCTGCAGTACTACTCATCAAATTACACTTTTCCTCTTTGTCCACTGCCGTGTTGGTTGCAACATCCATAACTGTATGGGCATCAACATCATCGAATGTAACATACGTATCTGCCTTCTCGTCAACTACTGGGTCGTACGTATCATCTCCCATGACGTTCGCACAAGCCTTGGCCGCAGCGCTCCTGAGTTCTCTGTTCTCCTTCTGCGTATCCACTTTCTGCGTTTTGTTCGATGGCGCGTTTTTGACCGCATGAGATTGGGTTTGTGATTGTATCTGTGTCTGTGTAGGTACATCATCCTGACCTGTAGTATGTGTACTGCCCTCACCAGTTTCCCCAATATTCTCCGCTATGCTATGTAGCATTCGCTTCTCGTCAATCATCGTCTTCTCAATCCTCGACAAGTACTCGGGTGTTTCCTCCGTCTCCCGAAGTGGTTTGCTTATCTTCCCTCTACCACCCATACTAATACTATTCGTGTTGCTCTGACTGGGCTGGTGGTATCGAACTGCCGATCGCACATTGTCGGTGGGATCCATGACAATGATACGCCGTTTGTATGGATTGTACATTTTCATTACGGCCACTAGAGAAGCAAATAAAGCAATTCACAGAGTCAGTATTTCAAGCATTTTATGGGGCAGCAAATTTTCCAATACAGGTTTCAACTATCATCTGCACAAAAAAAAGAAAAAAGGGAAGTTCAACCTGATCTTTGCGTAGGACAAGATAATTTTATATGGCGACACCGAGCATATTGAATGAGTTGTATCTGTTGCCGAACACTTCACTGTTATAAGGTTGAATCTGTGGTCTGCGTGTATCGAAGCATCAACTGAAGTGGTGTTGGAACACACAGGGTCCAAGAAGTCACCACAAAAGTTGAAACTAACAAGTTTGTCACGGTAATAAGTATGCTATACGGCTACGTATACACAAATTACCACAAAGTGTTGAAACTCACGACCATGTCTCTATCAAGTTCAGCTTTACGACAGAATAATTTGCTTGTACACCTGATAAAAATACAAAGCACATCCGTAAAACATGTCTATCTATCACGAGGACGTGCACCATAATCGCAAATACAATGACACCTACACCCACCCGATCGCAAACGAGCACTTATCACTGCAACATTTGAGCGTATACCTACCTGGTCTGCCCTGTCTACCCGCTAGTTTCCAGCCATGTGATTTCTTAGCCAGTTTGATACCCATCACTACCGGTTCAACAACGGGATGAACAATCTCGCCGCGCGCCTCCCTTTCTCGCTCATCGAGGAGAATCTGTTCCTGTTTCTTACGGTGGTCAATCTCCTTCTGTAATGTGCTGACGAATCTGCGCACGGGAGACGTAGGCAAATTCGAGCTAGCTCAAGATATGCATGCTAATGAATATGTAGAAAGAAGATACTTCGTTATGCTCATACATGTATAAAGGGAGAGAACTTGGTTCAACAAAACATACGTACACAAGAACGAAGACTTCTCAAGTGAGTGCATCTAGCCAGTATAGAACACTCAGGAGTACAGTGACCACTTTTTGTACCTGGGTCTGGCGAGCGCGAGATGCAGTTCCTTGCCCTTCCACCGTGTTCCATTGAGCAACGACATGCATCGCTTGAGACTCGCGTCTGTGCATTCCATCTGTACATAAGCAAAGCCACGCCTAGTATTGGTAAGCGTGTCCACTGCTATATGTACATCCGTTACTTGACCAAACGAATTGAAGCGAGCTTTGAGTTCATCATCGTTAACCGTGTCGCTCACACCTTTTACTTGAAGTCGGATAGACGTACTCTCTGAGTATTGTGTTGTGACAAATAGTTCCGTGATTCAGTTTGAAGCCAGGGATGGTTTACCGGGATATTTAAACAATCGGAGGAAATTACAGATTCCCTTGTCGAAAATTCGAAAAAGTATTATAGCGTGCAACCGGCATAAGCTATCTAAAAGCATTTCTGGACGACAATGTACACGTGTTTAGATGCAGGTACACAATATTATATATATATATTTATACATACATACACATACATATACGTATACATTTATACGTACAATTGCACATTTACATATATACATGTGAACATATGTATGTATGCATGTACATATATACATACATACAGGTACACACACACACACACACACACACACACACACACACATATATATATATATATATATATTTATACTATATACATATATTACATATTACACACACACACACACACACACACACATATATATATATATATATATATATATATATATACACAGACAGACATAGACAGACATATATATATATATATATATATATATATATACAAACAAAGACTCCTACTATATGGATATCGCAAAGCTGCAATCTATGGTTTCAATTCATCGATTTTTTGATTTTTTTTGTGATTACGTGTTGTCGCAGCACTACTGAGTCATTGGGACAAGGGGACTCCTTCATGACATGGTACAGTTTTGTGATATCTCCGTAGTAGCAAGCAGATGAACAACTCCTACTACAGGGGTATCATAATATATACGCATGCAGACATACATACAAACTACATACATACATACATACAAACTACATACATACATACATACATAATTTACAAACTACATACATATATAAATAAACATATATTTATATATACACATCCATGTATACATACGTATATACAAACACACACACACACACACACACATATATATATATATACACACACATCCATATATATATATATATATATATATATATATGTACATATATATGTATATATATATATATATATATATATATAAATATATATATAGTATCTGTTAATAAATCAAAACAAACACAAACACACACACACACACACACATATTTGGATATTATATATATATATATATATATATATATATATATATATATATACGGATGGAAAAATATTTACTTATATATATCTGATATATATATATATATATATATATACGGATGGATAATATATATATAAATATATATATATATATATATATATATGCATGTATGCATATACACACACACACAAAAATATATATACACACACACACACACATATATATATATATATATATATATCCATGTAGAAGTAATTTGCAATTGTAGCACGCAAGTCATAAGTTAACTCGTTAACATTCATATAGATTTGTTTATGAGCCAATCTTGATTCTACATACCGGCCGATATTGTCGACATCGCTTTAGCCTCAGCAGTCAGAACCTTTTTTGGTCGATTGGAATCACAAATTGATTATACTGATATACGGTTATTTCTATGTGTGTAGCGTCTGATTTATAGTTTATTTCGTTTCTAGAAGCTGCAACGATAGACGATCACACTGCTGCACACTCACAGCAAAACGCTGAAAATGGCTGAATCAGTCGTCTCAGCTACTGCTTCTGAAAAAACCGATATACTCGTTAAATGTGTACTAGTAAGGTCATATATACCACTATGACCATAACCCAAGAAGGTCATAAATAGATACAAGTGAAGTGTATGTATGATTATATGCAGCTATATTATTTTAACAAATACTAAATATATAGTAAATAGAGATGTTGGGTAAATACACGTGAATCTGTTAAACAAATAGTGCGTTGATTTCTGATTAGTGCACAGCTATGGGTGTATGTTTAGACCTGAACTAGTTTCCCTTCAGCCCGCCAAAAAACATGCACAGATCTGGAAAAGCCTTTTTTATAGAAAAAAGATAAACATGCGTGGCACTACATAAATAGTTAAATATGCGTCTCATTTACTATTTAGAAGGCTATGTCATAGGCATGAATTCACATATTTTTTATTTACATTTTGCAGGGGATGTTAACATAGTGAATGTTGTCGCTGCTTTTCCAAGAATAAAGATATATCCAGATTGATCCGTATCTATTTAGGATCTTCTGAACAGATCAGGCTTAATCATCGGAGCCGTCGATTTGAATTGTCAAAATCAACCTACCAATGCTCAAACAGCGCGTGTTAATTTTGTGCACACTTCTTCTATCGAATTTCTGGCTGGTTTGTCCATAGTGTATCAACAACACACACCAAAGAGAATGGCAGGTCAGTATAAAAGATTATCACATATAACTATTACATGCCCAATGTGTACCGTGTCTACGTGCCAGAAGCCCTACGTATGTGCACAATTATCATTTGTGTACATTTCAGGCTTGCTTGTTTTAGGATAATTGTGTGCAGTGGACATGCCACATTCGTGACGAACAACGTATTCGTAATGCTTAGGATCAGACGCGAGTACTCGCTGTGTAGTGCGCTGTCATTCTCACTGGAAAATTGTATGGTTGTCAGAGTATCTGCTGTTGGACTTAAATGTTGATTGATTTGTGTACATCGCGTGCAGGGTACGAATGGACGATTTTACGTCTGTGTATACATTCGAATATCTCGTCATTAGAAAACAGATATTGGCTCACTCGAATTCCATGCGTACTATTATCCAGAGTACGCACACACAAAGCTCATACGTACATGTGCAATCATCTGCACACACAGATACCGCCACAACTGCGCAGAGATGGTCTGTGGATGCCCTACGCAAGAAATGTGAGTGCCAGCGCTGTCTAAATGGCGAAGCCACTACACACAACGATGACTCGCACGACCAAAGTTTGCAGCAGAAGTTTTATATCTGTAGCAAATCTGTGGAGATCTTAGGTGGAACTACTAAGTGTGCTCGGGTTGCGTCCAAGTGGCTCACGGAGAGGGACGAGGAGTGGTGTAGGATATCGGCGGTATGTTTAGTGCGTGTCTGGTCGTGAGAGAATATTTGTGTGAAATTAGCGCTTGAATGTGTTGGGTGATGCATTTGAGGTTGTGATATATAAATCTTATAGAGCATAGTTAAAGGCAACGTTTATATGTATCTTAGAGCTTTGCAAGCCACTACGCCTGTGGCTATAATGTTTCTATGAATACAATATTACGAGTTGTTGTGTCTACGAAGCTTTGTCCGTGATGCTACGTTACACTCCCTTCCCCCTGGGTTTAGACGAGTACCGAATGTCTGAAAGTGTACATCTCGTCGTCTACACGTCATGAGATGCATTCTTCTTGAAGCTTCTGTGCGACTATCACTTGTGCTCTCGCCCCTATTCACGCACGTAGCTACCCCGATGCGCTCGGAATGGTACTATTTAGACACATACATGTATTCATTTCTAAACATAGTCTTGGGTGCACAATACATGGAACCTATCTGCTTCATTATATACATTTTCATAGGCGGTCCATCCCTCCGTCGACATTAGGTTTATTTGCACTTCTTTCGTAAATGTTGTCTATATATACTTGGTTCGTTCAATTTTTTATTCAAGTAAGTTGAAGGTATGGTCACAAAAAAATTTAGATACGAAGGCCACAAGGTTGATAACTACAAATATCGGATTTAAGACACACACTGAGAAGTAACATGACTTTACACAACCCACAAATCAAAACTAATAGTGCGTACACATCATGTACACACTCCGATCCTTTTACTAATTTATTCGACTTGTCCATGCTGGGCACCACAGTTAGAAATTGGCTCTGGCACTGGATTAGTAGGCATCACCTTGAGCTTGCTGGGCTGCAAGAGTGTAACCTTCACCGACCAGGAGCCAGTTCTAGACACTATCCGGCTTAACGTAGAAGGCAATCTGGAAAAGGTGAGCCGGGACAATAACAGAACACGTACTACTGTGAGAGGGGGTAGTGATGTAATTACGACAGAGAAGGACGAAGGAAGAGGTGATGATAGTGGACTAGTATCGAGCGAGGGTGCTTGGGATATTGAGGAGCTCTTCTGGGGCACACTGGGTAGTGAGGCATTAATAGGGCGAGTGGGTAAGAGGAAAGGAGTGAGTGGATCACAATCGGGCCACCACTGGGATGTGGTTATTGGGTCGGATCTTATTTTTGCACATGAGAATATAGAGCCACTGGTTCAGACTTATGAGAAGCTTTGCGGGCCTAATACAAAAGCTTACCTGGTCACTATAAATAGATTTGATTGGGAAGCAAGGTTTTTCAAGTTGATGGAGGAACACTTTGATGAGGAAATCGTACTGCAGGAGGGAGATATATATATACATGCATTCACTAAAAGACGGATGGAAGTTTAAAGGTAGTAAGCAGTAATTAAATAAATGAATACGGATCGAATCTATGGTCATTTGTATTCGAATATTATGCACATTGATACGACTACTGGTGAACAGTTTTAGTAGATAGTCGAGTGAGTATGAATGACTTGTATGGAAAATGTAAACGCAGGAGGGCAAGTTTACCGGGGTGGTGACAGCTGTCTCCACGTATGAAGTGTTGTATCAGGTTGTCATGTACACTTTTAGCCCACAGTGCTGAACATTTTTAGGCCGTTTTAAGGCCACAGTGCAGAACATATTTAGTCCATCTTTAGGCCGCAGTGCAGAACGTTTTTAGGCCACAGCACAGAACATTGGCAATTTCTCACAGCGGAAAAAACAAGTTTCGTTCTTTCTTAAAAAGGCGACCACTTTGTGGACTTTCAAAACGGGTTATTTCTTGGCTAACAATTGGGCGGACAGCTGTTGTGAAATTCCAGTTGCATCATCGTGATATAACGATGGCCATCTCACAGGATTGTCATCACGCGGACCTTGCTTGCATGTACACACACACACCTTTGAAGCAACACCAGCCCGCAAGCAGAACCAATGAGATATCTTGGAATGATTGAAGCTGTGCATGTAGAGTAAACCCTAATACAAAACGGCAGCGATTCTCTGCAATTGAGCCACTGTAGAGCATTCGCAACACGCTCAGGCGATTTATACAGCTGTTGGACATATGAGCGACTGTGCCCCGCAACTGGACCAATTCAAAACGCTCAAAAAATGTTTCGAGTGTATCGGTAGCAACTGTCATACTCACGAGCTGCCATATACCTTGGCCCGGCTGGGGAGCGCATTGAATTGACAAGCATGCGGCACCAAACTATCGCGCAACGGAGACAACAAATGCTCGAATCTTCACAATGAGACATTCTTGCTTTGTAAGGCGTAATATGCTCGAGATATATTTCCGATAACAAAGGTCCGCCTGCAGCACCGCTATTTCGGTACCCGCACTTTGGTGGCTTTTGAAATTCCGTGCAGAGCGTGCCCTAGTTGTTCGTGAAGCAGAATTCATACTTTCGATTTCTACAGTGCCGATCATTGACGGAGTATAAACCAGGAGATGATGGCTTTATATATATATATATATATATATATATATATATATATATATATATATATATATATATATATATATATATACATATACATATACATATACATGCATACATACAACCTACATACATGCATACATACATACATACATACACATAAATATATATATATATACATACATATATATATATATATATATATATATATATATATATATCATAAACACATTCATACATACATACATACATACATACACACACACACACACACTCACACTCACAAAACACGTATATATAACACACACATATACACACACGCACAGAGACACAGAGACACATACACACGGGCACAGACACAGACACAGACACAAACACAGACACAGACACAGAAACAGACATATATATATATATATATATATATACATGCATATTTAAAACAATTCATTTATCCACCAATATATTTCTATACCCGTTTATTAAATACAAGAAAGAATATACGTTCAAGTATTATTTTTCAGAGAATATAAGCACACCGCCCCTTATCATCCATATTCAATGATACGCTTTGGGATATGCATTGGTACCGGGGGTTTGCTATGAGCGGAGATGATTATCTATGCGGCCGCATCAGCTATATTTATATACTATCGGTAATACAAGAATGTCATTTATTTGTGCTGTTTATGCTATGGAGTTTACCTGCGTGGCTCTAAACCTATCGTATGCTTCAACCAGTTTAATACTACAAAGGGGCAGGTGAGATCTGGATAACCAACCTAATTTGATTCCATATGGTGGAAGATACACGTATCTAGATACTTGCATACTATACTAAACTATCCACACA
This sequence comes from Sphaeroforma sirkka, assembly GCA_001586965.3. Classification (NCBI taxonomy): domain Eukaryota; class Ichthyosporea; order Ichthyophonida; genus Sphaeroforma; species Sphaeroforma sirkka. The sequence goes on along the minus strand of LUCW03000809.1, from coordinate 1,418 downwards.
CCCGAACACATACGCACATACAGGCGTATCAATTTAAATGCGGTTTCCATATCTTTGTTCGTAGAACGTGTTTATTCAACCCTGAGCGGGTGACAATAAGCTACTATTTCAGTGTTCCATCTGGTTCGCTTATCTGGCCCTGTTTATAACCAAGAACAAGAAAAGCAACTTCAATTGTGCGCGTCTTGCCATCTGGTGCCTCGATTTTAACCAAGTGTCGATATAACTAGATATGACGTTGCCTTAATTTCAACTGCGGGCAATCTGGGCAACGTCACACCTCTAAATATATCGACACTCTCCTCATTCTAGATGTGGTCGTATTAACGCACGTCTTCATTCTATTCGTATATGTATCACTAAGATTGCCTGTGTACAATATATGTAACATCTGCCTATCACTACATGAAAGCCGCCTACGTAAAATTGAATGCACTGTTTTCAGTATCATTGTCGGATGTTTGATATGTAGTTGTACTGGAGTTATAAACTGAGCGCTGTAGCCTGTAGGCTGGAATTCAATTTTTTAACATAGCCCTCCTATGCATATGTAAAATACAATTTAACTTTTAAATTTGTAAAAAAAAAGTTTTCTGTTTTTAAAAAAAATATATATAAAAAACATATTTTATAGCTGAGTTGTGCATTCTTTTTATAAACGTGATCTCTACTACTACTACTACATAGAGCGAGAGAGAAAAGGGTTTGGCGGGTTATTGAATTGCACCGGAATAGTGACTGGGCCGTACCGCTATTGCTCATTCTGGCTTCATGTGGAAAAGTACAACCAAAATTGAGCACCCGCCAAAAAGTCGAGCTACGATAGCTGCGTGTAGTTCAATGATGTGTACACTAATAGATATCAGTTCAATCTATGATGCATTTTGAAAAGAAGAGTTACGTAATGTGAATGTATGTATTTATAATAGTAGTCTAGAAACATACATACACACACACACACACACACACACACACACACACACACACACACACACACACACACACACACACACACACACACACACACACACACACACACACACACACACACACACACACACACACATATATATATATATATATATATGTACATATACATATAGTTCAATCATACTATCGGGCGTACAAATAAGTCATCATGCCAGCGGATAAGGAGGCCCCCACCTCCAAAAAAAGATAGTGGGAATCATTTACCCACCCCCCCAGAAGTGCGCAATATAATCGACAAGACAGCACTGTTCGTCGCCAGAAATGGATTAGACTTCGAGGCAAAGATTAGGAAAAAATGAGTCGGAAAACCCAAAGTTTGCCTTTCTCAGGCCGGGAGATCCCTATCATGCGTACTATCGCATGAAGTCACAAGAGGTATGTTCTGTGCATTAGCGTATATTGGCAGTGTGTTCGTGGAATGTGATATC
>LUCW03000808.1:7500-50000 GCA_001586965.3 Sphaeroforma sirkka | reverse complement strand
TATATATATATATATATGTATGTATGTATGTATGTATGTATGTATGTATGCATGTATGTATGTTTACATATATATATATATATATATATATATATATATATATATATATATATATATATATATATATATATATATATATATATATATATATATATATATGTATCTATGTATCTATACCCTATATATATATATATATATATATATGTGTGTGTGTGTGTGTGTGTGTGTGTGTACCACCAGTGTACTGCTCATGGATGAAATATCAACATTTGCCCCAGGTCATATACTGTTCTGTCTTGATCTATTCCCAAGGTCTCTATCTTCATACCTTCTCTATTCTCGCCTTATATACTATATAGGACTACTGCAAACTTCTGGGTATGTCCCACCACAGCGCACTCTCAACGGCCCTGAACACGGGGTGCAAGGCCCTGCCCACTTTGCTGAAATTGGCCTCTGTCATGCAGAACAAAAAGGACCACATGTGGTCGCAGAAAGACGAACTGCCGGTATGTTATGTCCCAAGTATACTGGATTTGAATGTTGTAGTGTGTACGCAGGAGATGAATTCAAACTCTATCACATGAACCATTCGAAACTGCACCTGTTAAAGGCACTTCGTACATACACCCGCATATATACATATATATATATATATATATATAAGTATATGTATATGTATATGTATATGTATATGTATATGTATATATATATATATATATATATATATATATATATATATATATATATATATATATATATATATATATATATATATATATATATATATGTATGTATGTATATATATATATATGTATGTATGTATGTATATATATAGTATATATATATATATATATGGATGGATGGATGGATGGATGGATGGATGGGTGTTTGGATGTATATAAGTATGTAAATTTGAATTTGATTTTGAATATATATATATATATATAAATGATGATGATAAGTTGATTGCAGCATTGATTGCGATCGCAGGGCTGTAGTGTTCAATTGGTGGTGTTTGCATTATCTTTGATCCTTGAGGTACTGGTAATGATACAACCCCCCAAAAAAACAAAACAGTACAGTTGTCTGCGATAGTTATCTTAAGATCCAGGCATATCTAGTACCTTATAACCCACAAAGTGTGCTTATCGTCTATGTCCATTCGTTGTATAAACATTCACACACGTTCAATAAACCCAGCACAATAACTCGTTCTGAAGCCCTCTTATGCCCCATTCACGTTCACAGGTAGAGATTGACGTCGGAAAAGACCACCAATACCACTCCGTGTTCGCCTGTCCCGTATCACGCGAGCAAACCACAGCGGAAAATCCGCCCATGCGGCTACCGTGTGGCCATGTGATTGCTAAAGTCTCTCTCAGAAACCTGTCCAAGGGTGTCCGGTTCAAGTGCCCCTACTGTCCTCAGGAACAAACCCCGGCCGATGCGGTACAGATCTACTTTTGATTTGATAGGTCTTGTTTCGTTGTGGTGGGAAGGACTGGGGTTTTATGTGAGGAAGGAATGGTTTGCACTCTGTGTGTGTGTGTGTGTAGAGGAGCTGAGCTACACGACCGAGGGCGAAGATTGCAATAGCAGGCGCACATGCATTATCGCTCGCACGCAATCACGCACTCGCGCACGGGCAAGGAAAGAAAGTACGGTCGTGGATGAAGTTACAGCAGAACGAATAGTGTTGGTGAACGCACACACATCAATCGATATTGTGATAGGGCAACGAGGTTTCTGGACTCGAGTGGTGTACGTACGCGCTGATCTGACAGACGTTACATGCCTTGTACCGAAACGAGAGTGTCAATTGAGATTCGTGCAGGTGTACAACGTGTGGACTTAGGTGTAGGTGTAAGCTATGTTAGCTGACCAGGCATTAAAGTTGTTCGCACCATTGTTACCGTGGTGATGATTGGCAAGCATGGAGTAATAAAAGAATTCGGCCATGATAAACACCATTTTCAACCCTCCTCAGTGGCTATTGGGGTGGGGTGAGTGCTGGCAACCTGATGAGATGCAAATTGATGCAAGCCCTGTAAAATCTCTAAACCCTAAACCCTAGCCCATGCCCTAGCTATGTAGAATTCGTTCCTTTGCCAGATAGCGAGTTCGTAGGGTCTTCAAGAAAATGCCTTCACAATCTGTATTCTAGGTACAGAACCCGATAACCACTACCACTCCATATCCCTCTGTACAGGGTTTTCTCAGTGTATAATAAATAGTGCGAGGGCGATGGATGCAATCCGAGATTGAACGAACTATGTAGCAGCACGTGAGTACTATAGCTTATTGGATGTCAAAAGCTAGTAGACGGCCACGGGAATGGGCTATACAACTGAGGGTTTTTGCCTAAAGCATGCCTTATGAGCTCCGCACTGCGAAACACCGACTGGGAAAAAGTCCGGCAAACCATAGCCTTCTGAATTATACAAGAGGGCTATGGGCAAACCCCCGAGATTAGCTGAACTTCTAGATGTGTTACAAATCTGAGACCGGTATTGTCGCCAGCATGGTCGAATTAGGAACGGACAATACTTATTTCATCGACTTGCACTACCTATAACATATCTAGGAATGAAAGAAGGTATCCAGTATGAGCCTGTACAAGTTACAACACTTTCTATAGATAAACCTAAGATCTAATGATAGCCAGGGTTTAGGGTTCTAGAACCTGTGGCTGATGGTTCGGACTTCGGAGCAGGAGACTCTCTGCTGGGGGGGGGTGGTGAAATGATGAGTCACGATGATGTACACGGGAAATCAGGTTTTATAGTGATATATTTGAACTGATAGTTTGAGAATGTAAATACCATAGCCTCCAACAACTAGAAAGACATACGTATATGAACGCAGGCTCAAAATCATAGCCTTCTACATTATTACACACAAGAATACGACGACCTCAGACCTTCTTGTATTCTAGAGAGAGCTAGTACATAGTAATACAATGGCTGTGGACATGTCACCTGCTTCTCGTGATCTGCTGATTCTCTACGCTTCCCAAACAGGCACTGCCACCGATGTGGCTGAACGACTGGGACGTGAGGCTAGAGCCAGATTCTTTAGTGTGCGTGTACGAGATATGGGTGACTACAAGGTCACTGATCTGATTAAAGAGTCTCTGGTTATCTTTGTGGTGGCGACTGCTGGCCAGGGTGATGCGCCTGATAGCATGGTGGTATGTTTGTTTTGAAGTTTATTTGGTGTAAACTTCATCGATTATACCTGTACTCACGCGTATATAAATAGCATCAAGTGGAATAACCCATTCGATTGTTGCTTGACTTTCGTAATATTCATTTAATAAAAAAGTATGTATCAAGGTGTAGATATATGCACATATCTATACCTACATACTAAATGGTATATGTATATCACAAGCACACACATTACACGCACACACACACACATATATATATATATATATATATATATATATAATGAACGTGTGAGTGTGCGTGCGTGTGTGTGTGTATAATATATATATACGTATACGTATATGGTACATATTATATGGATATATATATATATATATATATATATATATATATATATGTATATATATATATATATATATATATATATATTATATATATATTTAATATATGGCGCCATATAATATTATATTACATACATATGAATATGTGCGTATGGCTGCATTGTATTATATTGCATATGCAACATTATATTATTGCACATGCATCATTTATGCACATATTGCATTATATATTATGGCTATTGGTATTATGTATTACATATTATTATATATATAATAATAATAATATATATATATATGTACATATATTATATAATATGCTGCGTACATATTATTATGTAATATATATGTAATATGCTATATTAATATTACATATATGTATATAAGCATATATAATAATTATAACATAATATTATGCCATATATATGTATATGCTCATATATTATATGTATTGTTTGGCATATGTATTATATATTATATGTATTATTATATATACATATATATATATATTATATTATTATTATATATATATTTACATTTTGTTTGTATATGTATATTTCATATTTGTTTGCATGTTTATTATATGTATTATATTATATTATAATATATATATATATATATATATATATATATATATATATATATATATATATATATATATATATATATATATATATATATATATATATATATATATATATATGTATATTATATATAGTTGAATCATATTATGTACAACTGATATCTTTATATATCCATTTTATATATTTAGCCGATGTATGTACTGTACATGTTTGACTTATGAAAACATTCTGATATTAGCGAATAACGAGCGTTGAAGTTAAATTGGAATGTTTTTAGTAGCCGAAGTAGTTGTCTCCAGACCGAACTTTTAAGCTGTAAATTTATATCGTAAAAAAACCCTCACCACTACTCATTTTGAGTTATCAACTATGTGTGAACGATTTCATCTATTATCGTCTGTGTAAGAATTTTTTCATCTATTGTCATCTATACATGAACGAGTTCGTCTACCTTTGTTCACACAAACACCAGTATTCGATACTATCTTGTTGTTAATCCACTCTGGCGTATCGGTTACTAGGATTTCTGGCGATTCCTTCTGCGCAAGCAATTGTCGGCTGATGCATTGGCGCACCTTAACTTCACTGTGTTTGGTTTGGGAGACTCGTCGTACACAAAGTACAACTACCCGGCCAAGCGATTACACAAGCGTCTGTTACAGTTGGGAGCCCAACAGTTCTACAAACGTGGGTTAGGAGATGACCAGCACTTGCTCGGGTGTGTCTATCTCCATGCTCAATGTACATGAATTGTCATGAACAAACTCGTTAATGCTCAATGTATATGAATTGTCATGAACAAACTTGCCAATGCTCAGAATACAAGCTTCGGTTGAAATCGAACAGAGAAGTATATGTCCACATACCGTTGCTACGTGTGTTTTGTTTTTCATACGTCTTGCATACGACGTAGTCGTCTGTGCTAGTATCCGGTTCAGTGATGTTGTACCAGTGACTGATTCCGTAGTGTATTACAGGTGCACATGCGTTGTTCTGTTTCCAGGGTGTTTAAAACGAACTATTTCTCGATCATCTGTGGGCTATCCTACGTTCGTACATAGACACCACAACACTCAACCTTTTCATAACCACCCGCTTAAACAGACTGGACGGTGAATTGACACCTTGGCAGGTGGGTCTGTGGCAAAACCTGCTTCTCCTTCATCCCTTACCTGAAGGCGAGAAGGTTGCTGATACGGCTTTGACACGCCCGCTACCAAAGTACCGTGTCGCTGTCATGTCCAAAGGAACTTCAGACTCGACCGACAACCAGTCAACAGATTCAAGTACGTCTTCACACAGTGCGGGGTCTGTGTCCCAGAAATTTTTTTTTTTGGACTATTGTCCCGTCCTGAATCTAACTGTGTAGTTCGTGCTGGAGTTGTTATAAAGTCTGACCACCACGCTGCCCAGTGCTTGGCTTCCTACTGCGTGCTCAAGTGGTAGGAGAGTTAGGGCTGATTTACAATCCATCCCCTGTGGCCATACCACCTTATTGCTGTACACCTATGCACCGATGCGGTGTGTCCGGTCGTTTTGCACCTGCACCTCCTTTTTCGGGCAGTGGGTCTTTCTGTCCAGGACATGTATATAATGCGGTACACTCATTGAACTCAACTAACCATCTTTGTCAGGTATCTCTCCAGGCACACCCGCACAGACACCTCAATGTGGTCCCTTCAGCAGTACAAATCCCCTGTCGGCCCAAGTGAAGTGCAACGAACGCATGACAACCGAAGATCACTGGCAAGACGTTCGCCATATAGTGCTCGATGTGGCGGACCCAGACGGGTATGTGTGTATATGGGTATATATATATATATATATATATATATGTGTGTGTGTGTATGGATGTGAGTGTATGTGGGTATGTGTGAATATATGTGTGTGTGTATATGTGTGTTTCTGTATATATTTGTGTATGGGTATGTGTGTGTATATGTGTGCTTCTGTATATATTTGTGTGTATATGGGTATGTGTGTATATGTGTGTTTCTGTATATATGTATGTGTGTATGGGTATGTGTGTCTATTCGTATGTGTGTATATGTGTGTTTCTATATATATGTGTGTATATGTGGGTATGTGTGTATATTTGTTTATGTGTATATCTTTGTTTCTGTATATATATATGTGTGTTCATGGATAAGTGTGTGTATGGGTAAGTGTGTATATGGGTATGTGTGCATGTGTAAGTGTGTATATGTATATGGGTGTATATATATGTGTGTGTATAGGTACGAGTGTTTATATTTGCATGGGCTTGTTTGAGGAATTTCACAAAGGTGCTCATATAATTTGAACTATTATGTACTCAGCGCTATATATATTTCTATGGGTGTAGTATAACTAGTGTCGTCGGCCGGGCGTACTGCACTGTCCTTGAAGTAGAGAAGAAGTAATCGACATAGCAGTCCGTGTTTGTGTGTATATGTGTGTTTCTGTAGATATGAGTGTGTTTATGGATAAGTGTGTATATGGGTATATGTGGTTTATATTCTTTCATTCGCATAATGTGGTAATCTGTGTACGTATTTGCTTCCAAAGGTCTGCCTGGCAAGTTGTTTCTAGAGTTTAGTATCAACAGTGTCTGCATCGTCTTTCGGGTTCAAAAGCCGCACACTTTCTTAACTATCCTTCAACTATACATACATCGAGTCGCCTCGTGAATCCGGTTGTGAAGAGTAGATGTACGATCATACCCAAGCCTGCCCATATATGTGTATGTTCGGTACCACGTTAACGGATTCCGCTTGTAGTAGGTGTATGCGACCATTACCTCAGCACCACTTCTGTCTGTATCAACTAGTGCGGCTGAAAAGCCCTTACTGCAGTACACACCGGGGGATGTCTGTGCCGTGCTGCCCAGCAATCCACCGGAGCTTGTTGATTGGTTCTTAGATTATCTAAATTTAGACGGCCAATCAGAATTTATCCTGACTGCGGGCGATCCCAAGGATGTGCATCTCAACTTCCCACCAGTGCACAGACTCCCTGATGGCGTGAACGTGCGCTACCTGTTGACTCATTATCTGGATCTACACGCAAGGCCGCGAGGGAGGTATGTACGTGTTTTGTGTATGTGTGTGTGTATGTGCGTGTTTTTATATGTATGTGTATGTGTGTGTGTATGTCTGTGTGTATGTGTATGTATACGTGCATGTGTATGTGTATGTGTATATGTGTGTATGTGCACTTGTATGTGTACGTGTATGTGTATGCTTATTTGTGTGTGTATGTGTATGTGTACGTGTATGTGTATGTGTATGTGTGTGTATATGTGTACTTGTATGTGTACGTGTATGTGTATGCGTATTTGTGTGTGTATGTGTATGTGTGTGTACATGTTTTTGTGTGTGTATGAATACGTGTATGTATGTGTGTGTATGTTTGTGTATGTGTATGTGTAGGTTACAGGCACAGCTTGGGCACAGGATGGATGATAAAATCCAGCTGTAGTTACATTCTAGGGTATGTGTCCAGGGTTTGTTCGTGCCGATGCGCAACAGCGCAATGCAGCCGCTCAATGTGTTATGTTTCGGTGTCGGCAGATCGAATCATAGCAAGTCATGTAGGGTTTAGGGTTAAGGGTTTAGAGTTTAGGGTTTAGCCAATCAGAGTGTAGTGTTGCTGTCGGTATAATGGACGCGAAAGTACGAGTGTAGTCAACCACGCACACAGTAAGACACTGTAGATCTCAGTATATGTTATCGTATGTGTATGTTCACAGGAACTTCTATCGTATGTGTATGTTTACAGGTACCTCTTTCGTATGTGTATGTTTGCAGGTACTTTTTCGAGCTTTTGGCCCATTTTGCACAGTCCGATCGGGAGGTGGAACGTTTGCGACAGTTGAGCATGCCTGAGAACTTAGACGAACTCTACGATTACTGCTACCGCGTAAAACGCACCCCACAAGAAGTGTTCATTGTATGTCCTATATATATATATATATATGTGTGTGTGTGTGTGTGTGTTTGTGTGTGTATGTGTGTGTGTATGTGTGTGTGTGTGCATGTGTGCATGTGTGTGTGTGTGTATGTGTATATATATGTATATATATATGTATATATTCGAAAACGTGTTAGTGTCACTGTTTCTGCCGGGTGCATATTTGATAAGTGCACAAGTGAACAGGAGACTCTTTGGTATTGGAGCTCTTTGCCTTGTGTTGGTTGAGCTACATGGTTGTGATTGCAGGTTGATGCATATACGGGCAGTCTTGGCTGATATGTTTGAAAATCTACCCGTACAAGTCTCAGTATATAGTGATTTATATCGTATTTTGATGTATCTTTATACTTTATAATCCGGGAATGATACTCTACTACATCGTGGCTTGTTTTGACATGTATATCCATAAACATAATAGTATTCTACATGCAACTTCTTTGGTGTGATTTCTTTTGGGCTGATAGTACTTGCCTCTTATGTTCGATTATTATCCACACCTACCTACCTTCATGTATCAGAAGTAGCTATATACTACAAAAGTCATGCAGTGTACGGCAATAGTGTGTATGCCATTTGGACATAGCCACACCGCCAAAGCCATTCCTGTCACCCGGCGGACTCTGCACATTCATCGGAACACCTAAAAAACGAATGAACCCAAGGTGTTCCACGCATGCTCACCTCCTGCCATCCTCCCCTCCACATACTTATTTGCATTCTCCGTTTACACCTAGAAGACAATGAACCCAAGGCGTCCAACGCATACTCGCCTCCTACCATCCTCCTCTCCACATACTTACTTGCATTCTCCGTTTACACCTATAAGACAATGAACCCAAGGCGTTCAACGCATACTCTCCTCCTGCTATCCTCATCTCCACGTACTTATTGCATTCTTCCTTTGCATTCGTTTGGCTCAACCTATACTCACCTCTTGCTATTATCTTCTCCACATACCTACTTCCATTCATCCTTTCCTTTGCTTGTCTCTTGTACAGGACTTCCCTTCGCTCAAGAGCTCTGTACCGCTATCGTACATGTTTGATCTGTTCCCAATGATCCAACCACGGCAGTTCAGCATTGCGTCGTCACCACGTGCACACCCGAACGAGATCCACCTGTGCGTAGCCATTGTGAAGTACCAGACACGTATCACCGAACCACGATACGGCCAGTGCACACACATGCTTGCACGGACTACTGTAGGGCAGCGACTGCCTATATGGATTATGAAGGTGGGTGGGAACGCGTTGATATCGTTCATGTGGCGTGTTATGCGGTCTGTGAACACAGGTATTCGAATGAGTTATATATCTGTCTGTGGGCATTGTGGAGTGTTGAAGACGTAACAATGTAGCAGAATATAGTATGTGCATAGATGTACTGGCACGTACTTCGCTAGGGCAGCGATTGCATATTGAGATAATGCAGAGGATGATGTTCACAAACTCTTTATGAATATCTATGCGTACATTATCCATTCCACACACTAAAGTGATGTGACTCAGTCTAACCAAGTACATGCTTCTCAAGTACAAGATATGAAAGAAAAGGGCTATAAACATCTATGCGTGCATTATCCATTGCACACATTAAAGTGATGTGACTCAGTCTACCCAAGTACATGCTTATCAAGTACAAGCTATGAAACAAACAGTCTATAAACATATATGCGTGCATTATCCATTCCACACATTGAAGTGATGTGACTTGGTCTAACCATGTACATGCTTATCAAGTACAAGCTATGAAATACACGGTCTTTAAACATCTATGCGCGTATTATCCATTCCACACATTAAAGTGACGTAACTCAGTCTACCCAAGTACATACTTATCAACTACAAGCTCTGTTTGGAGACTTTCGTATATGTTTGGTTCTCAAGTGGTGCACTCGCTTGCTGATGTGACCTGTGTGTGTTCGACGGAACATCCCAGCACATGTAACCTGGTTCCAATTTCAGCCGGAATCATCAATGATACAATGACGCTTGCGTCGTCAAAAAGCTACCACGAGAGCTCGTACGCGGCCCTACAGCTCGACCTCCGCTCGGAAAAGTCAGTGTCTGGTGGAGAATTTCACAACAACCACGCAACCATTGTACCTATTGTGTACAGGACAAGATGACCAATCCATCGATACGAGGGCACGGATCTGTAGGGTCTTATGGTCTCTAAACCCTAAAACCCTAAAACCCTAAAACCCGTAAAATAACCATATCAGTAGGTAGTGCTCATCTATGTGATGGTATATCCCGTTGCAGGGTACGATATTTATGCCGAAACGTGAGGACGTGTCTATGTTAATGATTGGGCCAGGCACTGGGGTAGCGCCGTTTAGAGGGTTTATTGGCGAACGTCTAGGAAGAGCACTATCCGACGATGCCACAGGTACGTTGTCAGTGTACTTCAGGTGGTTAGGCTATGATGTTATTGCGTTGTGTGTGTGAGTGTTGAGATTGCTATGCCTTAAGGATAGGTCCGTTGTCAGTGTACTTCATCTGATTAGTTTACAATGTTATTGCGCTGTGTGAGAGTGTTGGGATTGCTATGCCAAAAGGATAGGTACGTTGTCAGTGTACTTCATTTGATTAGTTTACAATGTTATTGCGCTGTGTGTGAGTGTTGGAATTGCTATGTCTTATGTGTAGGTGCTCGTGATGTCATGGGCTGTGGGTTTGTTGGGTTAAAACTCTCTGGTGTGCTGTAGTGTGTGCTAAGTATGTGTAGTGTGTGCTGAGTATGTGTAGTGTGTGCTAAGTATGAGTTATATATCGAGGCATCAATGGTAAGCTCAATAGCTGGTATGTGGTACTCTGTGCATGGGTGCTATGCGGTTTATGTCGCATATCTGTGCATACATTGATCACTTGTGTGTACTGTCAGATCCCGTGTGGTGTGGTTAGCGTATACAGTAATGCTATAAAACGTTTTATGAGAATCTGGCTTGTCAGTATATAGGTACACTGCCGGCAGCCCGTTTATTCCTATGTAAAAACGTATTGTTAGACAGGCATTGCGAATTATATCAAAGTATACAGCATTCCTCACAGACCAAGTGGTATTCTCTTACTCGCGGAAGATATGGATGGGATATGAGGTCGCAGCCTTTTTAAGTAGACGCTAAAGCAGAACCATGTGACTCACCTTCTCTCCTGTTTGTCACAGATGGCCGACAGGGCGATACAGCAAGTGCACACAAGAGTATGTTAGTGTTTGGCAACCGCAAACAGGAGAAGGATTACTTATTTGGACGTGAATGGGAGGCGTATAGGAAGTCGAACCAACTGGACCTGGTCACAGCCTTCTCTCGTGATCAGGTGCGTTTGGGTCCAGGGCCCAGGGCCCAGGGTTTAAGGTTTTGAGCGTTTGTGGTTGAGTGTACAGAGCGTTAATGCTGTATGTAGAGGTGATAGCATTTCCAACTTTATATTTGGTACCCTCCCACGTGATAATCCAGATTGTTTACGTTTATCACGCTCGGCCTGTCCTGGTATACGACCGTCTGTTTAAACCAACGGTCTCACTTTAAGCTTTTGGTGATCGTATCATGCGCGTACTACTATTACAGTCGCTCATGCCTTCCGAGTTAAACGTTTTGCTAAACGCACTGTTAGTGTGGCCAAGTAAGCATGTTCGCTGCGTGATCGCTGGGTGGAATGGCGCAACTACGTTGGATAGTCGTATCGTTGCAGACCAAATACCCGGGGTACCCCTCCACGACCAAAGTACCCGGCATACCCCCCCCACGACCATAATACCCGGTATACCCCCTCCCACGACCAAAATACCCGGTATACCCCCCCACGGCCATTTGGTGATCTCTGCGGTCCTACATTGCACACACACTCATCTCCGACTGATCTATATCTTATTTTTTATCTACACCTATCTCCAGAGTATCCTTATTTGGTAACCTCTGTGGGATTAAATTACACACGCTCTCATCTCTGACTGGTACTATATTTTATTTTTAACTATACCTATCTCCAGAGTATCTTCATTTAATGATCTCTGCGGTCCTAAATTACACACACGCTCATCTCCGACTGCTACTATACTTATTTTTAACTATACCTATCTCCAGAGTATCCTATGCATTGTCGGTCATCCTACACCCATATATTCATTTTACGGCTGTTTCTGGAGCCCTTATCCTTGCCCTAATAGTTGTTTTGACTATTACACTGGTATACCCAGCATATATTAATTCTACGGCTGTTTCTAGAGCCCTTACCCTTGCCCTAATAGTTGTACTGACTATTCCATCTGGTACTCCCGGCATATCTTAATCTACGGCTGTTTCTAGAGCCCTTATCCTTACCCTAATAGTTGTACTGACTATAACATCCGGTACTCCCGATACTCCCTCAGCCCGACAAGGTCTATGTGCAACACGAGATGATAAACCGAGGGAAGGACATCTGGGACCTCGTCCACAACGGCAAAGCGGTCGTGTATGTGTGCGGGTAAGTATAGGCTGTGCATGCTCATGTTGGAACCCACTGTGTGTGGTTGACAGGCTACCCCGTGCTGTACTTAGATGTGTACTGGAGTGTTGTTATCTCAATGATGCGCGTGGGCATGCGTATAAGAGTTTTAAACGGTTGTGTATAGTCCTTGTGACCACTCCTACCGATCCATGTCTTAAACGGGGACCCTCGATGTGTACTTTAATACTAACTAAACACAATCGCCAGGCAGTTGTCATGAATTTCCGCATCTTTATAGTATCTTAGCACGCTTTTGAGTTGGAGTTGGGTTCGAAATTGGTATGTTTGTACACGCTCACTATATGCATACGAAGTGGTGTATCTATTTCAAAGTAAACGGATAGCATTCTATCATCCCCACGCTTTTGTATAGGGATTTTAGGCTAATTTTAGGGAATGTGTCGTTGAAGTTAGCTTCTGATATGCGAGTTTGGCATACCAATATTTTATATCACCTGTATGCTTGTGTGTAAGGATTCCAAATTTATACGAGGGTACGCCAGGATGAAGTTGGTTTCTGTTATGAAAACTTGCACCACGCACACGGTAAGGCTGATTCTTCTTCCGCTCATACGACTACCTACACTGCTGATGCATAGGAACTCCAAGCGAATGCCGGACGACGTTAAGAAAGCCCTACGTACGATAGCACAGACACACGCGCCCATGACGGAGGATGAAGCATCGAGCTATATAACGCAGTTAGAGACCGCTAGACGTCTACAGTTGGAAACTTGGGCCTAGCACTAATGCTCCGGTAGGGATAGGCTACGACTGCTACTAGAGAAAGGGACTTGACGGATACGGAACTCGGATACGCTTTCAATTGTGTGGTGTTAGTGGGTTTCGTCAGTCAGATTGCTGTGATAGAACGCACGCATGACTCATGCACACCCCCTATGAGAGACCGTGATAAAGGTCACCTTGTGTACTACCCTCGCGTCCCAAAATAGAATAGAAGCCACCATTCACAGGAAACATTTATTCGCCACATCGTCTGTAACTCTACTACGTTCAAGTATATCCACAACTGCGCGCACACGCAATTGTTGCGATATGTACTAGGGTTATAGAATATACAAATCAAAAGGTCTGACACTCTCCTAACGTGGCAGAACAAACACAACAAAGCCTCTCAAATAGCGTTCAGTTAAATGCGCAGGCATTCCAAGTACTGTAGAAATCCTCCCGGACGTTTCTATTTGCAAGGAATTTATGACTTTTTGTATATGTACATGTATATACATTATATATATATGATATTTGAGTTGAAATACATACGATATATTCTATCTTTTTGCACAGTTTGAGAAGGCCTTCCGATTAGTGTTCACACTCATTCGTATGATGTGACATATATATATATATATATGTATGTATGTATGTAAATATATAATATATACATATATATATATATATATATATATATATATATATATATATATATGTATGATGTGTGTATGATGATGTGTTGTTATATATATATATATATATATATATATATATATATATATATATATATATATATATATATATATATGTTATTGTATATATGTATATATATATATATTATATTATGTATCTATATATGCAAAAAAATGTAATATGAATATGTATACGCATATGTATAAACATATGTGTGTCTTTGTGCACGTTACATATATATATATATATATGTATATGCATATACATATATATATATATATGTAGCATATTGTTAATATTGCTGTATGATGTATATGTATATATGTATATATATATACATATATATGTATTGATGATGCAATGATGATGCATGTAATGCATATATGTATATATATATATATAATATATATATGATATTATTGATGATGATGATATGCATATATATATATATATATATATATATATAATATGTGTACGCGCAATGATGATGCGTGCGATGCGTATGCGCGTGACGCGTACGTGACGTGATGATGACGCGCAATGATCCACGCGTGGTATGTATATATATAATAATATGTTACGTTGGTTAAAAAGTTTTATACGCATAACAATGTAATGTATACAATACATATGTATATATATATATGCATATAACAATATATATAAACAACATGTAACAATATAACAATATAAACAATATAACAATATAACTATAACAATATATATATAACATATGTATATATATATAATATATGTATATATGTATATATATGCTATATATAATATTATATTATTATTATATACATATATATATATATATATATATGCATATATATATATATATATATAATATATATATATTGCATATGATGCGTGCGTTGATGATATTGTGTTGGTGTGTGTGTATATATATATATGTATGTATATATGTATATATATATATATATATATATTATGTACTATATGTAAAAATGTAATATGAATATATGCATATGTATAAATATGTGTCTTTGTGCATGCGTATATATATATATATATATATATATGTATATATGTATATATATATAACAATATATATATATATAGCAATATAACAATATAACAATATATATTAATCTATCTATCTGCGAAGTCAGTATCATTGTATGAAGCTTTGAAAATGATGCTGTCAGTATCTGGAGACAACATGTTTTAAAGAGACAGAGACGATACAAGTTAGTGGCATCTTAAAGAATCCTACTCGTTAGAAGGCGAAGCATCATAATACCAAGTTATAAATATATTCACCTATATACAAGCACTCCCCACGCTCCAGTCTCTGCAGTCTATATAGATGTGGGCGTGTGGGCGTGTGGCCGTTGTCTATGTGTGGCTCACTCACCCGCGTGTGCCTGATATATGGTCTTGTATGAACGCTGCGCAATAACGGAATTGTCGCGTAAATATCTTGGTTAGAATTTGCAGTCCTTGGACAAGTGACACTGTGACAGGGCCCACAGGGATCGTGGTGGGAGTGATAGAACTTGTGAACCACTTCAAAAACCAAATTACGTTTTTGATGTAGTCCTCTTTCTTGGGGTGCAATGTTGGAGTTATTAGGTGCAATTTATAATCACTACTTGGCGTGATAGTCCGATTATATTCAAAGTTAGGATATATTAAACCCGTATTTTCCATAGCGTTGGAATATTTATTAGCTATACGTTTCCTTTCAACGCATACGCTGAACGACCATAATTCGTAGAGTCAGCCGCCAGGTCTGCTTGAAATTGGGACTTGGAAAGTTGGACAGTGGGGACCAGGGGCTGGGGTTTTAGGTCACTGGTGACTGAATTGTGGATTGTAGACTGCTCTCTCTCTGGGGGTAGTGGGACTGTGAGAGATCCGGCAAAAATATAAAATTAAATATGTAAACGCCGGCAAGATCTGTTCATACTATTTACATAGCAATTTAAAATCTGAGGCTGACACGATAGTCATTTCAACGAAGTGCACAGGCGCACACCTAGGTATATATTTGTCTGTGCTTGTGTGTGTTCAGGTACGTGAGTGCGTGAGACTACAGACATCTTCACCGTATGCACACATGTCATTGAGATATTAGTACGCAAACAAGTGATATGAGCTTACTTGCGAAACTGCAAGTGGTTGTCAAGGGCGGGCTGAATCCCTTACACATACTAGCACCGAATAGTCGAAGATATATTAGGCACGAATTCATTTAATTTAAATGGTAGCTTCGTATCCAATATTTAATACTGGTTGCGTTTAGAGACCGTGTGAAAGCTCCCAAACTTAACGGTTCAAACTGTGTATGATCGGATGGTTAGGTTCAAAACTGGTGTCGGTGTCAAAGCGCGCCTCGGCATGCAAAACCTTCATGGCCACCCAAATGTTAAGGGTACAATAGAAGCAGTAATAGGTGCACACAGGCCCTTGCAGAGTAACGAATCTCAACACAAAAGGCTTAAAGGGATTAAAGCATCTCCAACATCAGTCAGCAGAGTGGAGTCACACTTGGCTGACGCGAGTGAGAAAAGCGATAACAAACACATCAACACCTCTGGAAAGGATGGAAAGGTTGGAAAGGGTGAAGCAAAAGAAATCGAACGCACTAAGAAGAAAGATGAGGTACACAAAGATGAAAAGGGTGGCGTAGACGCAGTCATTGGTAACGCTGGGCACAATGAAGGTGTTTTGAAGAAAAGGGATTGGAAGGCAAAAGACCGCAAGAAGAAATCGAAAAATCGAGTTTCACGGAAACTGGACTTCGCAAAACCTAAATTCAGTAGAAGATGGTGGTCGCAAGAACGTCTCAAACACTACGTCACACCCATCGGCACCCTCTGCCATGCTCAGGACTATCTGGACGATTGGTAGGTGTACTTGTGTATTTGATCCTGTGAATCAGCAACCAATCTGACTGAACGAAGTGTGTGGCAGTGTATACATGCGAACGCATACTGAT
Organism: Sphaeroforma sirkka; assembly: GCA_001586965.3. Classification (NCBI taxonomy): domain Eukaryota; class Ichthyosporea; order Ichthyophonida; genus Sphaeroforma; species Sphaeroforma sirkka. The sequence goes on along the minus strand of LUCW03000808.1, from coordinate 33,065 downwards.
ATGTAGACTCGCGCACATGATTATTTGTGTATAGCGATACGAGGGGGAGTATCTGCGGGTTTTAGTCTTCCAAGGCAATTGTTTTTTTCGGGGGCGTATGCTGACTGAATCCTAATAGCTGTTCCAAATTCTAATCGTAAGGAGAGAATTGGATTTGGGGAATTGACTAATCACACAATTGAGATATCCCCAGTGAACGGATGTACTACATTATCTTGTCAGGTACACAGACAACGCTCAGGCACACCCACAGTCACAAGAACGCACCCTGGTGGCCCCATGATTGCCATTGCACATGAGTACTCGACCAAGATAGGAATGCAAGTTAAGAACATATGCCGACATGTATCTGTGGGAGATCATACATTAGTATGCGCAGAACGGCGTGTACTTGACATTGAAACAGTACTATGCGCATTTTTGTACATGTGTGTATGCCTCTAAATGCGCAAATGTCCCTGGAATCCCCGATAGCAAAAGTCCGTGTGTATACACACTGCGATTTTATTGTCCTCTAGTACGAACAAATTACTGTCGGCGCATATTGATACATAAATTTGTAAAGCGTACGCTCACCTCATTTACTTTCAGACTTAAACCTAACGATACTTTTCTGTTTCCACGTATAGGTACGTAGGGTACGTGCAAGATTCGAGACCAGGTGAGGTGTGGATCCGTTTTGATGGGTATGGTTCGGCTGACAATACCTGGTTCGCAAACTCAAGCACTAAACTGGCACCAGCAGAATTCACTACAGAAGAAAGAGAGGATTGGAAGAAGATCTTCCAACGGTGAGTTTGTTTCTCTATATATTGAAGCTTCTGTGGAATACGTATTACAACACTATATGCTATATAATCTGAGGTATTCAGAACGAAGAATGTGACTTTTTGATTATTATCGCTTACGAATCTGGGTTTGCTCAGGATGTTCCTCTGGCAATATTATCTCAATGTGTCTACTGTTAGGTGAAGCCGGACTAAGCTGACTAAAGAAATATATTTCTAACACTAGCACACATGTAAAGACTTGTCCGCCACATGCTTGTCAAACTCTGTACGTGATTACAAATGCGTTCTAGTAGATCAACCAACAGACGATTCATCCATTTTGTTTGTGCGCACAGTGATATTGAGAAGGAAGTTCGGGGACTTCGCGAAGTCATCACAAGCGCCGCTGAGAGTGCCGAGGATGACAGTACAAGTCCTGAGCAACCAGAGGCTTTGCCATCAGGTGGGCTATACGTTTGCCTTCAATCTGTGCTTTACATATTATGGCTTGTTATGGTAGTTAAATAGACACATGTGCTGTGTGGAGTCTCCATAGAGCAATTGAATTCGAAGTAAGTTCACACGACTTTAAAGCAGTTATATGATCGCCGAAATGGCCTTCGTCATTCTCGACTTTTACTTTACCTATATTTAACAAGAAATATATAAATCTTCGTTGTCTAATCCCCATTATCAATTTAGACATTTTCTATAAACTATATCTTTGTACTATTTACATGTGTGAACATATTTTATACATGATAACATATGATACGCAACGTAGGTATGAATACTTTATACATAGGAGGCACACTGAACTAGCCATATCGTACACACATAGAAGAACAGTTAGCTAAAGTTCGCGTGTGTCTCATGACGAGCAGGGACCAAAAGCCGACCTGTATATGCCGGTACATCTGCGGAGGAAAATGCGATGGATAAGGTGGCTTCCAGGATAACTCACACTAGAAAATCTACGGGTAGGTACTATTGTGATACTCGTACTGAGATCTCTGCGTGTATAAGCCTATTGATAGTGAATATATGCAAAAGAGCTCATTTTCAATCTCTCCAATGTGTGTTTTGGTTGGGCTGTAGTGCCAGACCTTATACACAAATATATCTATATATATATGTATGTATATGAATGTATATGTTTATGTATATATATATATATATATATATATATATATATATATATATATATATGTATGTATATGTATATATACGTATATTATGTATATATATATATATATATATATATATGTATGTTTATACAAATACATATATAAATATATATATATATATATATATATATATACATATATATAATATATATATAATATATACATCATATATACTTGCTTATATATACATTCATACATAGATACATACATACATATTTATATAAACCAATCTTAGGTTTTATATCCGTACTGTCACACTTATATATAAGTATATGTATATACATGTCTATGTATATATATAGATATAGATATGTATATGTATGTATGTATATATATATATATATATATGTGTGTGTGTGTGTGTGTGTGTGTGTGTGTGTACTTATATATATATTGTAATTGAATTGAATTGAATTGAATTGTATTTGGTGTGTGACATATGTGACACTGATTCCAAGTGTCATGTGACGCTGAGTCCGCGAGTGGACTTGTGTGTATAGTGGTGAGTTTTGGAATGTGCATAACATACATAAAACATGGTGGAAAGATGTAAACTAAAGACGTACTTTATGTAAGCCAATAGATTGCGTACATAAAACTAAGCTACTGTGTATGGGTATGAGGATTCAATTTATTCAAAAAATAGACTCAAAACTGTATATCAGTTTATATTATATAGATATTGGTGATACCAGAAGGCAACGGTCACCATCACTAAGGCCGGCAGTTAGTGTCCATAGGAAACTAGTCTGTTGTAGGCGCTATAAGGGCGAGGGCTGGCGTATATAAGTAAAGAGCATGAAGTCGTCAGTCTTCATAGTTTCTATCTAGGAGCTATTACACTACTCTAGTATGCAGCAAAGGTTTCATATATTCCAGTTTGGATTCGTCGGTTTTGCATATATATATATATATCAGATATGTGCATATAAATATGTATATACAAAGTAGCCAACACTATTCTTTCTCACGATCGTTATTTGCCCCTTTCGCTAAACTTTAGTCTCGCCATCAAAGTCGAGCAGTCGTCGACGTGAAGCTGTCTCCACTCCTGATAAGATTGCGAAAGGTGAGGTGAAATGTTGAGGTAGAAACTCTAAAGTGACCTTCCTACTTCGATATGGCTAGTTTTATATATTATGTGTGGACTCGCGAAAATACGATTTATTGTTTCCAGACACTGTAGGTTCGATCCTCGAGCCGTCGTACGTCTACAATTCCGAGTCTTTTGATCTGACTGGTACTCGCTATATCACTGCATGCGTGAATGCAACGACTACCCATATACAAGCAACATGCTTACGCATTTCTTCCAGTTACCTATATAGCTCAAACTGCATGGCTTGGCAGGAGAAAATGTATTGTGTGGTTACTGATATACGTGATTGTATGTACGTATAGAACAGTGTGTAGTTAGGTGCTATGTATTACACTGCACGAGCTTGGAACAGCCTTCCCCAATTGTGAAGAAAATTGGACGCTCGACTTCGCACACCTCCACACATACAGGCAGTTTGAATCTGTCAATTTAAGGGGGAAGAATGTGTTATTCGCTATAAAAAATATATCTCTAACCTTTCCTCATAGCGCGAAGACCGACGACCGTGAAATCACAAACGGAAACTAAGATTAAAAGCTCCGACAGTTTAATAAGTGTAACTCACAGCTCAAATACAGAGCCCAGCCCAGCAGTGAAGGAAGAAGTTGTTATCGATCTCTGTTCTTCTGAAGACGAAAGGACAACCCAGCTGCTACCACCACAAATGATATCAGTGGATAATATGGTACATGCCGTTCCGCTGGAACGAAAGTACACACCCAAGAAGAACGGGCATGCAAAAAAGAGTGCTACATCGCAAGTGTATTTAGAGCACGGTGTGCAGGCAAAGGCTGATGTTAGTGTGAAAACTGAGGATGATGCAAGTGTACACTTCAACGCCGATGCGTCAACTAGTTCAAATGTATCAAGCGAAAACCACACAGAAGACAGTAGCAGCCACCCGAAACATATAGATGACGCTACAAACTCAACCACCAAATACAATTCTGATGACCAAACATCGGGCCGCACGACGACTGATACGCCAATTAAAATTGAATCTGATTTAGCTTCTGACCGTGACATATCAGTCTCTATTGGGATACATGCACCGGAGCCACAGGGCAGCAGTGCGGCTCAGGTTGAACCTGTAAAAGGGCCCCCGCGTCGTATTCGCACACGGAGCACAAACGGTCCGGTGAGTCCGATTAAGGGACGCATGAACGGCAAAGGGAAGAACACTACCGGTAGACGAGCGCTAGAGATGTTGTTGAACTCTGCAAGTCAGCTCGTAGGCTCTGATTCAGATGAAGATGAGCCTATACTTAAGACGAACCGTGATGTGCAGCAACAAAGTACAGAACATCAGAGCCCGCCGGTTGATATGCCCCTCTCAGATATACGAGTCTCTGAGTCGCAGGAGAAGCGCGATCGAGTTTCTGATAACACACGGGATGTTGTCCTTCGAAAAGGTATGTCATCACTGTTTGGATCGCATCGAATGCATGCTAATTGCGATTCATTCGATTTCGATCAGCTGAGCGACGCTCATATTCGTGTGCCAAGCATTCTTTTCAAATATGCGTATATCTGGTGCCAATGGCATCTCAGTCAGGGTATGATAAGTCGTGTTGCATTAACATACGATATGTTTATGTACTTATATCTACTTGCACAAATACATACATACACATATATATTATCATCATTATTCTTATTATCCTTTTTATTATTATTATTGTTATATCATTATCGTTATGATCATATAATATTATATATATTTCATTTATTTATTATTATTATTATTATATACATATTCATATATTTATATATATATATATATATATATATATATATATATATATATATGTATGTATGTATGTATATGTATATGTATATGTATGTATATATTTTTATATTTATATGTATATGTATATGTTGTATATATATATATATATATATATATATATATATGTATACATATACGTGTGTGGGTGTGTGTTTTAAATCTGCGCACACATACACACAATCATTATCATATATATATATATATATATATATATATCTGTACGTGTGTTGCTGTGTGTGTGTGTGCTTGTGTGTGTGAATAGATGAGAATTTGTTCGTATACGTATATAAATATATATATAGATGTGTGTGTGTGTGGGTGGGTGGGTGTATTTGTGTATATGTATATGTATATATATACATATATATATATTAGCCTTTCATTTACCGAGCTGCGGATTGCCTACGGGCTCGGCCAAGGCACTATTGTCGCCTACACACTTTGCTGTTTGTTTTTCTGTTGCCTTGTTGTATATTGCCCGTAAAAACAGTCTGTATCATGCAAATAGCTACAATGGATTCGTATTTCGCTAAATTTGCCAGAATTCTTTCTTTTTATCTGTGCCTTGGTTCTTAGGCACAGATGAGCCATCTGAAGCCGTAGCTGATTCAGAGGTCACACCTGCTGATACCGAAGCCTCTCCCTGGTCTATGTTAAAAAATGCGACATGCACTAAACGGGGACTGTCAGATGCCGCCGAAAGTAACACACAGCAGAGTAGACGTGTGCGCCGTCGGCAATCCACGAGTAGCGAAGGAATGGTGGTAGCAAACGGTCCAAGCGATGACAAAGAAAAGGCGGTAGAGGATATGGCTCGCGAGAAAGGCGTCGGCAACGGTAGCGTACAGGCAGATGATCAAGTTGGAGTTGATTCTAGTAACATAGGTGCCACACGAAGATTGGAAAATGCGAGAGAGCATCGCAAGAAAAAGAAAGCGGATAGAGCCAATAATCTGAGGAAAATCATAGAAGCGAAGGCAAAGGCACAGGCACGGGCACAAGAGATATCGAGAGTTGGGATTGATTGTCAATCAGAAACGGAACAGGAAACTGACACCGGCGCTGAGCCTGGCGAGGCTAAAGTTAGTGTGGATGTCGCGGTAGAAACAGCCAGATGTGTGGGCAAAAATATGCCAAACCAGACGGCAATACACAAGGAGAGTGTTGGTAAGATTGCGCCGGCCGTTGGATATGCGAAGTCGGCAACGAAGGCAAGTAATGGAGGTGAAACAGAAGCTGAAAGTAGGGCATTGGACGGACAAGCTGAAGTAAAAGTGGAACAGATTGATGCGAAGTTGCACGCGGATGCCGGTGTCATGCAAGACATACCTTCAAGTGAAAATAGAGCGAGACGAGGTACGAGTGAATTATCGCGAAGAAAACGCCGCAGAGAGATGTCGCCAGTGGGAAGTGTGTCGGAAGGTGGCAGGAGACCTCGACGTAGTGGCGACTTTTCGGAGAGTAGTGCAACTAGTGCATTGGAGATAAAGAAAAAGAAACTACGTATGAATTCTGATCGGTCTATTCGCCGAACAAGTTCGCAGTGGTCTGATGGCTATGACCGGGACGAAGCCAAAGGTGCTGTAGCAGACGGGAGTGACACGAAGAAGTCGAAGTATCCACCACGGTTGACGCGAAGTGGGAATGTTTATGGGACAGTCCAAGCTGCCGACTCGACGGCAAGCTCTCGCACAGGTGTGTACAAATGTACTATGGATTCTGATCAAGTATCTTTTGTGTTGTTTTCAATGGGAGATAAGACAATTCTATACGCATGTCTATCGTGAGTCGGGTTAATTAAGGAGTGAGAGATTGGTGCGAGACCAATTTATGATGTTCGAGAAGATCAATGTGGTATTTTCGTGTCGTTTATATGTTTTGGCTCTCGTACAGCTGTACACTTCAAGTCCTACATAAACCTGTTAGTCTCGTTGGGCACACCGCCTACCTCCGTATACTTTTGCTTTATGACCGTAGTTGCAGCTTGGTTGCCACTGCCATCGCTGAATCCTTAAAAATCCCAATATCGCTTAAAGTTTATTCCGAGTCCCTGAAACGTTTCATACCCAACCTCAATTACACATTCACTAGAGGATCGCGGAGCTGATAACGGGACAGAGATAAGTGGCACAGAAGACACGACTATCAAGGAAGAGCAGACATGCACACACATATCACCAGCATCACAAAGTGATCGCCAAAGAGGTGAAGAAGCACCCGCGCATTCGAGTACAGTAATTGGGGCATCCCAGGCAATCACCCCGAATGGCAAGTCAAAGACGCGATCGAACAATACCCTGAGAAGCAGTCAAACTAGAAACCCACCCAGAAAGGAAGCCATGAGTGATGGACAAAAAGATCATTTAAACGACGCCTTGAATGCGCCCAAAGGTGATAGTATTGATGAGCAAGCAGCATCAGCACGAACAGATGTGCCAGACATGCTGAGATGGGCATCCATGAAGAGCTGCAAGGCGAACAAAGCACCACTACCCACTGTGGGGAAGCCAAATGCAACAACAAGACAAGCAGCATCCCTGCCAGTGCATGGGAAATGCCTGCCAGTGCAAACAGACTCGCAGCAATCAGAGGTTGTGGGACGAGCTTCGGAGGGATTGCCGTCCGAGCACTCGGAAATAGGGCTGAGCCGGGTATCCAGCAATGGTGCACTTCGTAACGAAGCAAGAAGGAGCGAGACAATAGAGATGAAGCTGAAAGGGACTGGTGCTTCGAGTATGCATTTAGGGTCTGTACCGCCGCAAACGGGTCCTCAGGCCAACCGTGTTGGTGAGGACAAGCTAGGAGGAGAGGTTAGAGGAGACGCACCACACGTGTTGCCAACCTCAACACGTGGTAAGCAACAACCTACTTTAATTAGCACGCCAAGACTCCCTACCCAGCGACCATTATCTTCACAACAACAACGAAGGAACATGGCACTACACCAGTCACATCTGCCACAACTAATTCGGCCTATATATCAAGGTCAACAGTCATTTAATCAAGGAAATCACACACAGCATCATACGCAACGACATATACAAACTAATCCAAGGCCAATGGAACCACCAGAAAAGCCACCAACACCACAGCGCATTCAGCAGATGACTCGTGTGCATCCTCCACAGTCACAGCCTGCCGGAGAAGCCATACAAAGCACGGCCGCACTTAGAGCCGACTACTTCCGTGGCAGCTACGAACAGCAATTGTCGTCAGCACGGATAAGGGAGGCGAGTGGGGATGCCACACTCCAGGAAGTGCGCATATATAAGGTCTTGAGACAAATAGAGGCGGATGAAGGCTACGAGGTGATCCACGCATCCGCTCTAAAGCGCCATAGAGAGCTGTTGTCGAGTGCGCGCTCTAGTGCTCTGCCGGGCCATGGACCGGAATGGGATAGTATTTTCCGAGAGGAGATAGATAGGTATCTGTATCCCAAGTCAATGGAATTACATAGAGAAGCCAAGCTGAGGTATGAGAAATTGCATCACGAAGAAGCCTTGAGAAGAGGAGGGCTATCTCATAGTTCGCCGCCCTAAGAACGTGTAAAGCGATTTATTGTGCACCGTATGCATCGGCACGTTATACTGCTAAGACAGAGGCTGCGGCTGCAAATGTGCAAAAATCTTATACGACTGTGATGAAGATCAAGCATATATCCGCATGTAAGTGGTGATCGGTATGAGAAATACGGCCATATATTCTTCCCATAAACAAATCCGGCCACATACATGTATATTTATATATTTAGAAATATAGTCTACCGATTAGAGTCGATTCAGATCTGATTAGAGTCGATTCAGATCTGATTAGAGTCGATGCAGATCTCGGCAACATGGTGTTCACCAACTGGCAAACCTACGAGGTGCCATGACTGTTTACCTGTAGCTTTGGAATCCATTTTGTGGCCGAGTCCGATAGACTCGGCTAATATACTTTGCGTTCGACTTCGCAACCATTTTCTCTCGATAGCGTATTAATCAATATTCTCCGAATATCATTCGCTACATTCGTGCACTTTGATGTCTTCTATCCGAAACCCCGTATATACTGTCTATAATAATTCTCTCTTTTCGCACACACTAGTTGATATTGATCATACTCAATTGGATTTTTCAAGGAGTCCGTTAGCGATAATATTTTTGCAACAATAGTCTCTACAAGTAATTTTTAAGTACACAATTTTTTACTATTACCCGCCGGATCCATGACTGAAACACACTTGATTGAAGATTTTCTACTAGCTCTCACGATGCGCGTATGAGTGCGGCAGCCATACACATTGTATTGGACCCTATTCTTCATGGAAGAATCGGGAAGCTGATGGTAATTCCTCGTGTAACGTATTACATATGCAATATGCCAAAGCTATAGAGGGGTAACTTGATCGATGAAACTGATTATTGTTTTGGCGTTAGTACATAGTCTAATTGCTGTTCAACATATCGTAGTGTCTCCTGAGGCCCGTGAATCTGGCTAGATTAATTCGGTTTAAGAATTGCTTAATTGATCAGTCGCCTTGGTACCTGAACAATTAGTCCAAGTTGCTAGATTCTCTAATTTCAAGTGGTGAGGGTCGAATACCCGGGATCAATTTAAATGGCGTGACCGTAATATCTTCAGATATTCGATAGGTGCCTGCAGACGGTCAACACTTACCACACTTTAGTATGGAACCCTGTGACGGCACAACGTTTTTTTCCGATTCATTCGGAAGAGGTGTAAAGCATACAAGTCAAAACTTACGAACTGAAAAGCAGAAGGGCAACCTTGCGGGCGTATCAGGTATGGAATACCTTTGCAAAGTAGCGATGGGCCGATGCCTCTATATTCCTTTAAATGGCAAAATGTTTGGGTCTAGATTCGTATATACCGAGTTGAATCGCGTGGTTATTGTATATGTACAGTATAAAGTGTATGCATTCTGCATAATATAAACTCGACGATCAACAATGTTTTTGTGTTTTTAACTTTTGCCAATCAATGGCCGTACAATGTTAAAATTCAAACCCTATCATACACTGCCCATCGTTCCCAGAATCCCAGTCCCTCTCTATAGTCTATTCTCTACTCTAGATGGCTAAATATTATGTATGCCATAAAATTTAGAGATGAAGATCAAAAATGGCATCCTATCCCTGATTCCCTATGTACAGTCTTTCAGTCCTGCACCACGAGCCACGGGGAAAGCCACAGACTGACAGGTTGACAGTTGACACACAGCCGTTGACGTGCGTACTCTTGGTTGTCTTGGTACGACACCACTGAGTACTGACTATGTACGACTCTACTCTCTCTAGTATAGAGAGTCTCCAAAGTCCAAGGCCTAAGCTAGAGAGAAAGAGAGGTAAGAGTGACTACCGAGTATTTTGATGTTTTCAATTTTGCAATCAGTTGTAGACAATGACAATCAGTACATTGTACGCTAAATATAAATAGAGCGAACTAACTAGCCAGTGCTCGGTTACCAACCAAATAGCGTTGTTCGACTGTGTAGAATATCTGATTGGCTACAGTCATTCTGGTATGTAATTCTTTTTTTTTGCAGTCCTAAGTTTAATTTTCAGAAGGCTATGAGTCCTATTAATTTTTCTTTTGAAATTACACTCGTGTGGATTTCGCATTTAACATATTCCGATACCAGTTTGTTTGAGGTGTCGTCTGTCGAATGATGACCATGTATTTACCGAGTTCCAAATGCCGAGTCTACCGACTGCGTTGCTCTAGTAGCCTACCGATGGTTGAAATTGCTAATAGCAACGTATGTCTTTTAGATTGCTATGCACAAAGACGTGATTACAAATCGCCGCTATATACACAGCTGTGCATGATGTATTGTATAGCACAATACAATCTGAAGAAGACAATTGTTTTACCAAACACTACATCATCACGCGAAAATTCCCTAACTTTGGCTCCATAGTCATTTCATTATGACTGACAGACAAGAATCTCGTAGGTCACCTCGTGTCGTGTCAATAAGAAAGCGATTGTTATTTTTACAGTAGAGTTTGTTTGCGCACTCTCATGTCAGAGAATCTGTATTGATATTCAAAAGCTAGATATCAATACAGCAGAGGTCGTTATTCGACACTGTGGCAAATCTGAAAATCACGGGATCATCTATCGATTTATGCTGTCAAATTGTACATTCATCTAGTGGGTTGTGAAAGTTTAGCTGTGAGCTGTACCTATTCCGCGTCTAATTTTTACACTCGTGTTATTTTGCCACGCGCTCCAAACCTAGACTTGAGTGAAAATATCGAGTATTAGTCAATGATTGTTGGAGCATTTTGTGCAAACTTCAGGATCAAAACTGTAATTCATCTTATCCACATCTAGCAACATTTTAAATTCACCGTTGCGAATAGCGTGGTATTCAAATTGCGACTCACGACGTATTAAAATATCTCATGAATGCCAGCGCCTCACGCATATGCTTTTACGCTTTTGTTATAGATGGATCAGGCACTCTGATCTTGCCGTCAGCTAGCCGCACACAGGGAACCCATGTTGATCTCGAGCAGAGTGTCAGAAGTGTGCGTTCTTTATATACAGATCCATCAAGTTCAGTAAACAGGTATGCTACTTTCAAAACTTATCCACCTGCGATTGCTCGTTGGTCAGTAACTATGATTTGCCATGTGAGCTCCAATAAATTAATAATTGTACATAGCACCCTCTTAGACAGCGTCACTGATTGTGTATAAATATGTGTGCTATGTTATATGTATCTCGTTCTGCTCGTATTGACCCTGATGCACCAACAGAATTACGCAGCTTGTAAGAGGGGATTTTGTTCTCGCAGATAACTATTAATCTACTGATATCTTTTTTGCTCTCATTTGTCAGTTACGACATACTCAGTTAGACATACAACATGTTTCCTCCCTGGTACCAACATTCACTTACTTACGTGTGTACGTGTACGTATATATATATATATATATATATATATATATATATATATATATATATATATATATATATATATATATATGTATATGTATATGTATATGTATATGTATATGTATATATATGTTGTATGTTTGTGTATGTATTATGTATGTATATAGCGTTGCTGGTGGTGCTTGTTATTGTTTGGTTTTTGTCTCCAGAATCTTCGTTAAAATTCCGCAAAGCATAATTATTGAACGATGTAGTTATGCCTTATAGAAGTTACATTCCGACCTACATGGCTCGATAGAAGCTGCTAGATGTACGGTTGGCGCATACAGGAGTATTTTGTGCAGTCGGCACTATTTTTGCGTTTTGTGCAACTGCTGTCTGTCAGTATGGCAGATACTATCATGCAAATTTGTTAATCAATGGTTACGTTTGTTGTTGTGGTCTCAATTTGATCAATATATATATATATATATATATATTTCCCTATCTCTTCTCAGGCAGCAATCTTTGCCAGGCGGTCGCATGGGCAGGCAAGAGCGCAGTGTTACCAGTGCACACTACAAAGACCCCGCACCGATTGCAGTTGTACACTTGGATGAAACAGAAGGGTCCGCCACGGATGCAGATAACTCTACTAATTCATCAGACACAGGCATTCATCAAGCACCTGACATCAAACAGTTTACTGTACTGGCGGTGGCATGGCAGATTATAATGCTAGGTATATCCCTAAGCAGTCTGTATATCCTGCTTGCGCCAATGCTCAAGCTGTGTTCTTCTGTGTCTTAGTTCTTATTTTCCAGTTATGATCTATCGCCCTATCTACAAGTGTACATCATGTAAACTCGCCAATACACATAATTCACCGGAGTTTTGTTCCATGTTACCCACCTATTCTGTGCTGCGGCTTATTGTTGTTACAAAATGATTGATTCTCTCCGCAGTGCTCTACGCCGTATGGATAGACTATGAGGAGACCGATGATATGGGCATCTACCCCTACTTCCGCGATACCTCCATTATGGTTTTCTTCGGGTTCGGTTTTCTGGTAAGGCATAACGTATTACTTCACCTACAATATGACTTGCATGTTTGTGGCACTGCGTTCGCCCCCAGACAGCTCAAGTTCTTTCTCTGGCTTGTTTGTTTTGCCATATCAGGCACCTGTGACAGCTCAGGTGCTTACTCTGTCGTTTTACCGTAGTGGACATCTGTGCTGCAACAGAGGCGTCTAATACATGCGTGTGCTGAAATACATGAGCTAATGCACATTTATTAAACATGTATTAAATACATGTGTGCACTAGTGACGTCCACTGATGTAAACTCCATTTTGGATCAAGCAGACACCTATGTAAATGTTTGGGTTGGTGGTGTGGTGGTGTGGATGAATCCCAATCCTGAAGCCCTTCTCAATCTGTGGTTTAGCCTATTCCTATGCATATACATAGCTCATACATATTGTGCCAAGCAAGCTACAGCAACAGTTTCACAGTTCTACGCTTATATTTTAGTGCATTTCGCTGCGATACCAACACTCGTCATCGATTCTACATTGCAGATGTCATTCCTCAGACACCACGGGTTTAGTTCAATTACTTGGGCACTGTTGTTTTCGGTCATGGCCGCTGAGTGGGGTATCCTCCTCGAGCTTTTCTTCATTGAGGTATGTCGCTGGTACCTCTTTCTTGATTCTTGATTGTATATCACTGTTAGATCTGTTCAGTGTCAATCATTCTTAAAAATGTTCGGCGTCAAAAGCAAAGTGGGATATGGTGGAACACTCGTGTATAGTTGTGACTGTGATATATATCAGTTTAGTCCAACGATTATAGCACTCTGTATATGAAAGGTATTTCCAACGAGTGACTATTCATAGTTAATTCTCAATGGTACCGCGCGCCACTTCGCGTGTTCGACATAACTAGGAAGTGTCGTATGCACATGTTCACGAAATGAATATATGTTCCTGCACTCGATGGATTGGCTCAGAGCCTTGAGTATTGTATATATTTAATATGAATCACCTCTTTGGTTCGAAATCAGATTGCCAAATACGACGCTAGCTTCGATACCAGGAGAGGACTAGATATCCATGTGATAATTGGGGGCCTTTTTGCGGCAGCCACTGTAATGATTTCATTCGGTGCTGTTTTGGGAAAGGTATGCCGTATAAATCGAATGAGAAGGACTTCTAACTTTTCAACACGTACATGCACATTTCGGACATATGTGCTCTCTTGTACGGACCGGCTGCCATGTCTTTTTGAAGTTATTCAGAACAATATTCTGCTTATACGTGTGTATAGCAACACAGAAAATCTTATTGGTCTTCTTAGCTTGTCCTCTTCATCCATATCACTCCTGCAACTATTTTGAACTGTCATGTAATGCATGTGTGCAGTTGTTCTATTTAGTAGCTACATGTGGCGAGCATACGTCGGCCCTCGGCACCGTTTGTGCACACCCAACTTTGTTTTCATTTAAGCCTCAGGCATCTCAATTTACATATTCACATGCTCGTCAAGGTGTCCTGTAAAATTTACGTATACACAATTGTAAGACTATTCATTGAAAACCTAAGTTTTATCACACCTCAAATATGTTCGAGCTATCCATTTTCATGGATTCATCCACGTTTGCTTTTGATATCCGAACCCTCTTCTATACATGATAGGTGACACCGTGCCAACTGGCTGTCCTGGCGATTGTCGAGCCATTCTTCTTTCATTTGAATATCTACATCTGTGCTTTTAAGCTAGAAGCAGTGGACGTGGGTGGCGGCATGTACATACACATGTTTGGCGCAGTGTTTGGGCTGGTTGTATGCTACTGGCTGAGGACCACAAAATCGGTAGGTTGTCCCATTTACGGTCTAAACTTAAATTGTAGTATGATTTTATATTCTCATTTTTTCCGGTGGTGATGGGTAACGTGAATCCAGAAAATTTGTTCAGGTGGTTATTTGTATACTGTGCATATGATGTGCCTTGCACGACTTACATGCTCATTTCAATACTATACATGCATTCATCAATCGCGTAATTGTATGGGCAGAGCATCACGTGCTATATTACATATATATATATATATTTATATATATATAGTATGCTTCCTCATGCGATGGAGTCGGCCATTTCCAACGGTTGCTTTTGGTACTACTGGCTGCTCTTTTGATACTTTTACTTTTATGGGTACAAAAATCGGTGCCAAAAACGGTTCTCCTCCTTTTATGATTCATCGCCGTATGAAACTCATTGAACTGTCTATTCAAATATCCGCAGCACATGCACGAAGACGAGAGCAGTGTATATGTCAGCGATATGTTTTCGCTGGCTGGCACTTTGTTTTTGTGGATGCTGTGGCCGTCCTTCAACGCATCGATTGCGTCCACTGAGGTGAGTCACAACCGAGTAATCAGAGCATTTGTGAACGTGTATGTTTCGGTTAAGGTGTTTCGCACGTGTGACAGAGTGCCATGTGAGTTAACAGTAGTTGAACCACGTGCGCATTGCAATGTCTATGCCCTGAACCAAAATAATGGATACATATTTAGATGGATATATACGGTAAACAAGAACTACTGTTGTGTATGTTTGTACTTATCATCACTCTCCCGCATACTCATCGAGTATACCTATTCTTGTCACAGGAATTGAGAATGAGGACAGTCATCAATACTTTCCTATCTCTATGTGGCAGCACTGTAGCAACCATCATATGGAGTAGGATCCTCAGCCGTGGCAATCGCATCGATGTCGTGCATGTACAGAATAGGTATGTTCTTTCTCAGGTGAAGCATTTGTTGCGTTTTGTTGTAACTGTATGCATTTAATTGCAATTCCGCCTCACTTCAGTTGGTGTGATGTGCCCTGTAACCATACAGGCTTCCATACCGCTCACAATCCACAGATAGAGACCTCAATTATCGGCACTATACATCACACTCTCTACACATAGCACCCTAGCCGGGGGTGTGGCCATGGGCGTTATCGGCGATCTGGCCATCTATCCCGCCACCGCAATAGGCTGCGGCTTTATCGCGGGCACTATGTCCACGGTCGGATATGTGTACCTCACCCCACACCTGCACCATCGTTATGGTATCCAAGATGTGTGTGGTGTGGTTAATCTGCACGGCACACCTGGGCTCTGGGGTTCGCTGATTGCGGTGGTGGCGCTGATCCCGCTGTCTAGTGGTACGGATGGCGTCTATCCACATGATTCACAACAGCCTCTGTATCAGGTATGTGATTTGTTCAGGTGTATTCTTAATTATATTTAGTACCCGTTGTATGAGTCTGAGCATAGGTTATGGTTGTTGTTTAGATTGATGAACAAGGGACACTCCGGTACTGTCGTTCGCTGATTGCCATAGTGTGGCTAGTGCAGCTCTCTTGTGATACTGTTCGCGTATGCCCAC
Organism: Sphaeroforma sirkka; assembly: GCA_001586965.3. NCBI lineage: Eukaryota > Ichthyosporea > Ichthyophonida > Sphaeroforma > Sphaeroforma sirkka. Next base: position 16,888 of record LUCW03000808.1, on the reverse strand, counting down.
GTCAACCACACCAGTCGTTGTATCAAGTTAAGTCTCTGTACACTTGAAACCCAGCAATTGTGTAAGAAGCCTTGAGCGTATCTCAGACGTGAAATTGGTCAGGATCTATTCTTGACGCTCCTTTAGATAGAATGTGCCGTAGCTGATATAGTGGGCCCTAGTTTGATCACAATTAAAAGGTATAGTACTTTGCAACCGAGTCCAAACAGCTCTGCAGCACATGCACATTCAAATGAACCGGAGATACACGTACAAATATACACGTGTGTATACAACCTATGCCCATATATATATATATATATATATTGTATGTATCTGTATGTATCTGTATGTATGTATGTATATATGTATGTATATGTATATATGTATATTTACATGATATAAACACACACATATATACATATATATTTATGTATGTATGTATATTTATGTATATATATATATATATATATGTATATATATATATATATATATGTATATATACCTATTTATATATAATAGCTAATATGTATGTATAATATTTGTAAATATTTTGTGCATCATATATATATATACTACACACCTGTCTGATTTCCTGTTTATATATTTTTCACTCTGGTAGCTGGCTGCCACGGCGGTGTCAATTGCAATGGGCATCGTCGGAGGATTGATCTGTGGAGCTCTTATGAACCGCTTCATTATCCACTGCTGCAAAGGTAATATAGTTCTTCTACCAAAATCCAACCAGTTCTCCGTTTGTGGTAAATTGTATGTAACTTATATAAGACCCGCAGCGGACACCGTAGGAGATGTTTTTCGACCTCTACACAATTGTCAGTCGAGGGATTGCTGTGCTTGGTGGAAGCCATATGTTGCAACCCGCTGAAAGTATTTATGTTTTGTGGACTGTTCACCTTTCTGATTGTTTCCACTTTCCGCACTTTGGCGTGGCTTTGTTTGTCGGTAGTGTAGGCATGATCGTATCGTCCCCACTCTTCTCAATGTTGGCTTATGACAGTATCTGTAAATAGATATATAACCTCCAGCGGTCACGCGCATTCTTATCTATTTACACAGACCCAATGCTTCTTGGTTAGACAGCCTCTTCTTTGGGGGTTGTGTGAAGTAGTGCATGCGGTTTCCAACCCTCATTTTAATGAATAGACAAGTATAAATTTAACCGCTAAAGCTTATATCTATATGTGTTCTTGCCTACTTGCACCAGACTCGGAGATGAAGAGCGAGCAAATGTTCCGCGACTGCAGCTACTGGCAGACGCCCCTGGGCTTCCCGCATGTCATCTTCACAGCAGAGCAACATGAGCACATCACCAACGAAACAAACCGACTGGCGGGCAGTACTACTGTGGGCAGCAAAGTAGGTCTCATGCCCACACAGACAGGGCCGGAGAAGATACAGAATAGTACCGCTGGCTTCACATCGAGCGACCATGTTGTGACTGTGTAGAGGTAAGGATGCCCGAAGTGGTGAGGAGATCTGATATGACTAAAGTTGGAGTTTAAGTTGATTCGAGGATATACTCGCGAAGACAGGCTATATTAAGACAGGTCCACTTGTTATCGGGTCAAGTGTGTTTCTCCGCCGAAACAGTTACACTTTCTAATCACCTCGCAACGAGAAAATGACGAATCACTGCACTCGGCCTAGATGTTGGAACATGAGTGGCGCTGCACAATGGCGAATTCTGACGCTCATGCACACATCTGGTTCGAAGTGAGAGATGGTTGTGCACACATGGCGATATAGGAAACCCCCCTGGTTGACGCCTTTATCTGAGTGCTATGCCGCCAATAGGAAATATGCTACTAGTATTGTGCTCAACGACGTATCAACGCTCCTTGAGTGTGGCTTGGCCACTGCAATCGCATTCTTATACTGCTGCGCAATGCAAACGCATTCTAGGCACAAGTCCAAGATGGGGCATCCTTTCGGTCTTAGTGAAAGCGTTGTTATTAGCACTACGCACTGGATGGTCGAGCCCTTATACAGATAGTGAATAAAACACTAAGTAGTCAGCATGATCGCAGATGTAAATGGAGACAGCGTGGACATACACCGTTACCGTTTCCATACCAACAGCTCTATACAACAGTTAGAAGGTAGACTGAAAGTCCAATAAATAAGTCCAGAACCGTCGCAGACGATAGACGAGTCGTGTAAGGGGAGTAGGAAATGCAGATATGAGATCTGCAATAGTCACGAAAATTCAATATAGCGATTTAAAGGATCTCAAATAAATGCACGATGACTTTCTTATGATAGATGGCTTGTTTCGAGTATATGGTATAATATGAAATTTACTCTTACTTTCAATACTGAAATACATAGTATGCAAGATCCTAAAGAAGCAGTACATCTCCATATGATGGTAAGCTTGAGCTCTGAGACTCTGTCTATAACAATGTCGGAGGGTGTTGGTTAGAGCAAACACTCGATCATGAAGATAGTTAAAAGTAATATATTTGTTATTACAATATAGTGCATCAATAATACTACATAGTACACATTTACGATAAGCTTTAACGTTATGATTAACTTGCATCCGAATAACTTTCGTTGTGTCACTTTTAAATTTCAAATTCTTTTTTTGAAAACCTGTGCTTAAGAATGAATTAGATTCAACTCTTTGCACAAGTATGCAAGAATATTGGCTCTGTATATATATATATATATATATATATATATATATATATATATATATATATATATATATATATATATATATATATATATATATATATATATATATATATATATATATATATATATATATATATATATATTGATGATATTGATGTACATACATGCATATATGTATGTGTGCGTGCGCGCAAGTATTACGTATGTAATATTATTATATATGTATATGTAATGTGCACATGTATATATGATATATATATTATTATTATTATTATAATAATTATTATTATATATTATAATTATATAATATTATTATTATTATTATTATATATTATTATTATATATTATAATATTATTATTATTATGCATTACGTACGTATTATGCATACAATGTGCATACACATAACTACATATTATTATTAATAATATATATTATGTATATTATTATTATTATGTGTATTATAATATATATTATATTACATACATATTATTGTTATATATTATTATTATTATTATTATACACAAAACATATAACAAACATATTATTACATTACATTGCGTGCGCGTGCGTGCGTGTGCGTGCGTGTGTGTGATGCGTGTGTGTATATGACATATATTATTATTATATGTTTGTATTCATTATGTATTATATTCATTATTATATTATTATTATTATTATATGTATGTATTATTATTATTGGCTGTACATAATATTATATATAATATATATTATTATTGCATACATACAATCATTATGCACATATCATTGCATTATGTATGTATATAATAATATATATATTATATTATATATTATAATCTATATATATCCATATTATATATATATACATGGTAGTATTTTATGTATGTATATATACACACACATACATATATTATATGTATGTATTTAATTATATATATGGTATTTATTTATGTATGTATATATACACAAATATACCTATATTAATATATACTTATATGCATACATACATACATACATACATATATATATATACATATATATATATGTGTGTGTGTGTGTGTGTGTGTGTTTGTGTGTATGTATATGTATACAATACATATCAATTACTCCTTTGCTAATCATCGCATACGATGGTCCATTAATCATATTGCAAATTAAATAGCTCTGATTTATTAGTGACTATGTTTAGCATCACAGATAGGGATGGATGTGTAATGTTAATTCGGTATCAAGAACTACAGAGCTTAAAATTGAAAGTCGGATCGCTTGTAAACATCAGACGAGTGGGCTTCCTTCTCGCAGTATGACTGGGTGCACTTCTTCAAGTCACCGCACTCACCAGACCACTGGCAGCACTCCTTGTTCTTGTGGATGGGACCCTTCAATGCGTCAGGGTTACGCTCACGCTTCTCGGCACAAGTGATTTTGTACTCGTTCTTACCACTGCCAGAGCTGCTAGAGGCTTTGCAGTAGCTCTCCGTACACTTGGACAGGTTTCCGCAGTTTCCAGAATACTCGCAGCACACCTTGGACTCGTCGTATGATTTTCCAGTGAATCCCTTAATACCACAAGTGATCTCCTGCTCGTAGGTGTGGGCGCTGACAACAACAGCAACGGCGGCGATAGTGGCGATAGTTGTAAACTTCATAGTTATATAGATTATTAACTATTATAAGAAGGTATAGTTGAATTGATTGACGAATTCAGAATACGACCGCTTTTATACGGCATAGGTCCATGGTAGTCGCCCTTTATTCTGCTAGTACACACAGTGTGGTGTCTCTGTGAAAGTGGCTTCTGTATTATGATCATGTCGAATTATGTGCTGTAGGTCTGTCTAATGATAATATACATTGCACAACGTGTTCATAACTGCATGGAGCATTTATGAGAAAATTGAATTCAAATTGAGAGCGGACACTCCGTATATAGAGCCGTAGAGTTATGAGTAGACAGCTGACAGGTAGACAGACTGTAGTAGAGTATAGACGAGAGATTACCGCGCCACCATCGCCACTATCGCCGCCGTTGCTGTTGTTGTCAGCGCCCACACCTACGAGCAGGAGATCACTTGTGGTATTAAGGGATTCACTGGAAAATCATACGACGAGTCCAAGGTGTGCTGCGAGTATTCTGGAAACTGCGGAAACCTGTCAAGTGTAGTGTACGGAGAGCTACTGCAAAGCCTCTAGCAGCTCTGGCAGTGGTAAGAACGAGTACAAAATCACTTGTGCCGAGAAGCGTGAGCGTAACCCTGACGCATTGAAGGGTCCCATCCACAAGAACAAGGAGTGCTGCCAGTGGTCTGGTGAGTGCGGTGACTTGAAGAAGTGCACCCAGTCATACTGCGAGAAGGAAGCCCACTCGTCTGATGTTTACAAGCGATCCGACTTCCAGTTTTAAGTTCTAGCTTCTGCACGCTCTACGATTAATTAAGGAATTAGTATCAAATAAATAATATATGTATATATATATATATATATATATATATATATATATATATATATATATATATATCGCAGAAGAATATCAAGCATGGCATAAAAAACCTTCCATAGGCGGAGATTATGATTTTAACGTAGTTTCTGTTATGTATTGCTATTGTTTGCCAATAATGAACTACATGGCTTGGCCCTTAGCACTATGTGTAAATACGAAGCTGTGAGCTTATTTTCTATAACACCGGTCAGTTGACATAATACAAACCTGCGATCCTGTTGGTGAGATTTATATTGTTGTGAATTTCTCTATAACGTAGTGATTCATTCTACTAATAGTGTAAGTTGAACTGATATACTTCACATCTGTTTATCTGCTATTCAGCTTTTGTTGGGCAACAATCTCAATACTTAATTTTGAATATGAAGCTTTCGATGACCGCTTCACCAGCAGGAACTATTTTTTCAGTGTGTCCTTTCTTTTGGTGTATTGTGACATCAAAAGTTGTGTCTGGTAATTGTCAGAACAAAAGATTACTTGCTGGAAGGATTCACTGAAGGTTCGAAAAAATGTATCCAAGAGTTATTGGGACTATTTCGTCAACTACAGAGATAAATTCAAGAGCCCTGAGGATTTCTGCTTAGGCACAGGCCGTTCTGACAGCAACAGAAACAACTACAACATTTCTTGTTCGGGAAAGTGCGAGTAATGAATGCGGCCTTTAATGACAAAATTAACCCATTCCGGTTGTAAGAAATACATTCCGATTGTAAGAAAGCGAGGGTCGTGTCGCTTTCAAAGTGGAATGATTTAATCAAACTCGTTTTAATATGCATGGTAAGTATGCGTAGATATCAGAAGATTTCCAGAGACCTAGGTGAAATGTCGATTTGTTTCAGTTATATTGTGTGAGAGAATGAATGAATATGAATTTAAAAAAACCCGAAATACTTGCAGCATAACTACTCGTGATGATATCATTCTGTGCTCTTCATCTCCATGCGAACCACGGTTAAATACAGCTTCATGTAGATATACTACTGCTATTCAAGGGAAGTATCACATGAACTTAATATTGAATTGATTGACTGTCGTATCAATATGTGGAAAACTTCAGTACAGTATCGACTTGTTGCACTTCTGATTGTGAGATTAGTTTGTTTTCACCAACTGTCGAATCTGTCCCGTTGCTGTGAAGAAGACGTATACGCAAACCATCCTACAAACCAATTCGGTGAATATCATCAAAACAAATCCAACTATTTGTATTTCTTGTGATATTTTGTAGAATCATTCAAATCAAATTTTGAGGTCTGCGAGACCGAGACAGGTATATCAGAGCAGCTCAAATACACAGACACAAACGTGAGTTTGTTGCGCCACGCAATGTTCTCTAATATCTAGCACAATTTATGTCGTGCGACAGGTTAAGGATTTATATATATTTATCAAGCCTAGTTACAAGCTATATAAACGAATTGTAGACTTCAGAGACGCCATACAGACCACAGTGTCGTTTATTTGATTCACTTCCAGTTGAACACTCCTTCCCATTCGCTGCGATTACTTCTATATCATCTGGTCGTCGCTATCTTCGTCACTGTCCTGGGCCTCACTGTCCGACATGTTCTCAATAGCATGCTTTTCAATCTCGTTATCATCACTTTCACTGCCTTGATCATCACTATGGTTACTATCCTGGTCGCTATGGTCACCCTCGTGTGTTATAGAAACAACATTCGGGTTACTATGGTTACCATCATCTACAACATCATCACTATCATGATTGACTACATTCCCGTCACGGTCGCTACCATTCTTGCCCTCATCGACCACAACCATGTCGAGTTCAGCATCGGAGTGTATACTCTCTGCATCGCTCTCTAGCTCGCTTTCAATCTGGCGTATCTTCTTGGTGCGCGTGTTGTGTAAATTGACTACACTATGATCACTATCAATATCGCTGTGCTGTATCTCCACAACACTGATACCACCGTTGCAATGGCTACCACTACTATACCCACGTGTAATCCGGCGTTTGCTCCCATTAACCCTAACATCGTTGCTAGTAGCCACAGTGTGGTCACTTTCGTGATCAAAATCACTCTCGCCCACATCCGAGTCACTAACTTGTTTGACACTAGCCTTATTGTGATCACCCCTCTCCCCGTCACTAACCTCGCTGTCGCTGGTAACTATGAATCCCTCGAGGTTACCATCCAGATCATCTTCATTTGAGCTCTCGTCTTCGCTATTGTCCATGAGATCATGCACAATATCCCTGTCGCTGAGGTCTTTGTCTGGCTGCTCGCGTGGCTTGGTCTGTGCAGTTCGTTGGATTAGCATTAGAATCGGAGGTCAAAGTCAGTCATGCGCCTTGACAAGGTACGATTGTATTCGTATTACGTAGCACAAAACGCAGAGTCAGTGAGCGGATATGCTACAGTATAGCTCAATCCTATACACAATGAAGAATAAACGACATATCAGCAAGCGCAAGCGATTTGTCAAACAGAAACGAGCGGACACAAGACACCTATTCACAAGTACAGGACGGCTAATGCTATGGCGTATACGTAAATTCTATTGTGCATTTCACATCGATAGGGCAGGGACGTGTACTACTCACTCGAAGTCGTGAAAGTCCGACTCCAAACTATGCTGAATCAATCGTGCTCCACTTGCCACAAAGACGAGTTTATACTCGTTTGTTCAGTCACCTTTTTATATTCACTCGCTAAGACAAACTCTGTCAACAGGAACAGTGTGTACAATAGACTACTTCTTCTCGTAGGTGTATCTATATATAGATATACGGTTTTTGGCAAGTATCTGATCCACTGATATACGCGACACGTGTGCGATTAAACTCGGATGGTTCAATGCATACCGCTTCACAATAGCCACATCGCCGTTTCTTCCGGCGAAGCAGCTGGGACATCGATACACCAGGTGGCAATGGGTCGCACACTGAAAAAGTGCAAGGTAGAAGTAGGTGTTATAAGTACTCAAATTAACAAACGAACGAACGTCAAAACGTTCTACTAGAGTACCAGATAAACTGAGACAGGGTAAACAACCCGTTATACGTGAGACAGCTAACAAGTGCATGATGAAGAATCGAAATACTTTGTACAATAATAGAGGCAGGGACAAATGAACGATATAGACAAGTGCGGATGGAGAACACTGTTTCAAGTTAGCTGTCGCTCTCACACCTTACGATGTTGTGCACCCAGTAATTGAGAGACGCGAACAGTAATGAAACGGATACTCGGAGAGCCCAGGTGGGGTATGGTTGTTGCTTGTTGCTAAAGCGCTATGCGCAAAGCACTTGTTAGATTTTGTAGCATAGAACAATAAGGGCTACAACCTTGACAGTTTCGTGACTAGACTTCCGAGTTCATTCAATCCCGGATTGCCTGAACAACTCACACTCGCCACACGTGACCGTTAACATTACAAGGAGAGAACTTATGTATCGCTCAACTATGAGGGCTGAAAGTACGCGCATGGTCAAAGCTTAAGCACTCTGAGAAGCCCCATACTAAACGCATTGGGAAAGACGTACACAAGTACTTAAACAGCCATGTATACATATCACAACCAAGACGCGCGGATGATTAGAAGTACAGTGTGGTACACACTGTAGCCATCCGCGTCTTCACAGCTATCGTAGCTGTCCCAACCCTAAGTATTGCCAATAAATCATACCCATGGATAGCTACACAAACACAAATATAAAAGTTCACGACGCAAATGCATCCACATACTCTCATGGAAGCGCTTGCGGCAACTCCCACATCTGAACAACTCGCCCTCCTCATGGCAGGCACTGCACTCGTCTTCGTCGTTGCTACTATCGTCTGAGTTGTCCAGCTGTATGGGTCGGTGGATGGGCTCGTGGGCAGAGTATCCGCTCAGCGGTAGTGGCTTGGCGTTGTCGGATTTGTCGGATTTATCGGATCGCTTGCCACTCCGCATGTCTGTGACTGTGCGCATGGCCATATCTAAATGAAGCGCCATGCTCACCATCTCATGTGCTTCTGTTATCGCCTTGCTGCTCGACTGAAGCGTATCACAACAAGTAAGCCGTGCAAAAGCATTAGATAACTTAGTCAACACTGGTACCACATTGATAGTACAGACGCGGAAATATACGTACGATTGGTCTAGAACCTCTGATACGAATACTCGTAATACATTGGCCCAACCCGTTTACGGTATCCAACTACGCTGACATCAGAGCGTAACGCCACTTCAGTTAATACGAACTCGATTTGTGGGCTCCCTTCTATTATATAAACATAGATTTGGGCACCATGAAC
>LUCW03000808.1:0-2500 GCA_001586965.3 Sphaeroforma sirkka | reverse complement strand
GATACACCAGGAACGATGTGGCGCGCGTGGGTACAAAATTGGATGCATTGAGTATAGATCTAGAGACGAATTTGGCGGACAAGAAGGTGAGAAAGGTTGATTTTTTTGATTTTGCACCTCTTTGTCTAAGAGGGGAGGTCAATACTGCAGACGCAGACGCTACTCAGGCAGGTGCACAGAAGCGCAAAGCAGAGGGTGACAAGGATCGTAGTGTAAAACCACACTGTTTCGATATAGTGGTATTATCGCTTGTGCTCAATTTTGTGCCAGACCCTCGTAAGCGTGCGGAGATGTTATTGCTCACGCGTGAGTTACTGTCAGCGTCCTCTCTGGGACTTATGTTCCTAGTCTTACCCAGTGCTTGTGTGGACAACAGTCGGTATTTGAGTGAGGAGTTGTTCAAAGATATTGTGGAGGCGTGTGGGTTTAAGATCCGATCGTCTCGCCATTCCAAAAATGGTAAGTTGTTCTTCGCAGTATGCCAAATCGCAGAGCTGTACAAAGCTGAGCGAAAGGTAGAGAAAGCAGAAAAACGCTTGCTGAAGGAAGTACGTTATGTGGAGAATGCATCTATTAAGGGTGAAGAATTGCTGGATGGAGAGGATGACGATGACGAAGAAGACAATGTACTGGGTAGTAACGGCGAGTATGAGAACGAAGAAGGTGATGCCCACGATAGTGACAGCGATAGCGATAGCGACAGTGACGGTGAGGATGCGAAGAGAGTGATCAAGTACCCTAGACGAGAGGTTAACCGAACACGCACCAAGTACGACAATGGATCGTACAACAACTTCTGTATCATTGTTAAGCGTCGAGGCAAGCAGTTGCACACTGGGGTAGCCGGGGCTAAAGGCAAAGGTTCTGTTCACAATGAGCAAGGGGTGAAAAGGGTGAAGCTGACGGCACGTGAGCAACGCAAGGTGAAAGTACACGCACCCCCTACTGAGAAAGATGTGGAGGAGAGAGGTGTCATGACCAGTAATATGCGCAAGAAGAATCGCAAGCATAAAAAGTATGAGGCTAGACAGGCGGCTAGGGAGGAGCGCGAGGCGAACAAAGCGGCCAAGGAGGCCCACAAAGCGCGGACGAAGAAGAGAGAGGCGGGATTGCGTGATTAGTTTTGTATTAAATATATTGATTATTGTTCCCGTGGCGTGGATGTATTAACAGGACCAAAGAAAATCGTGTCATTTTTTAAACTCAGCTTCGCTTTAGTGTTTGACATATATTTTTGGATTTATTCCTCTGTGTGTATGTGTGTATTTGTATGTCTATATATATGTGTGTGTGCATTTGTAAATATATATATATGGTGTGTGTTTGCATATCTATATAAATGTGTATGTATGTTTATATGTGTGTGTGTGTGTGCATGTATTTTATGTGTATATATATATATAAATATATATACTGGCATGAATGATAAATTACTGATACTATCTGCACGTTCAGAGGCACATGCAAAAGTCTCGATAGTGGAACTGTTGAAGAAAATTTAAAAAAACTTTAATGAATTTTAATATTTTCGTTTCTATCGTATTACTGAGTCAATAATTTCGACTCCCTTGCCAGTCAGCTGCCTGTCTTTCCTGGTGTGTTGTAGTCTGCAAACCCTTGCTGAACGTTCTAGACTATTTCGTGAGTAGAAACTTCCATGTGCAACGCGACCTCCTTTTGGGTCATAACTGTGGTTTCGTTTTTGGCTTTGGTATGTTGTCCTAGATTGCCATAACTCCTTGTATCGGCTTGTTAATCTCGGTCTTCTCGGTAGATACTCAAGATCATGGCATTAATGGAATTGGAAAAAGGTATTTGGTTCCGTATTTCCATCCTGCCTGGAGCTCAAGGATGTGTTGCGTAGAATGTCGCTTAGCATAACCTCCTCCCCGCGATCATTGTGAATTGGACATCCTGAGATTCGTGTGGTCGCGATATTCCTGAGAAACGTTTTTGTCTCTCCATTTGTATTGGAATATCTATCGCTTGTGTTGGAATATGAGCGAACGAGGGCATTAGACGAAGTTGTTGGGTCAAGCTCATTGCTTCTATGGCATAGACCAGATGTGGTGCGTGCGAGTGACATCGATCTATACCGAAGGTCCTGTAACCTATTTCTACGTGCGAATGGTAGGGATGAAAGCCACACATGTGGACCGGCTTCGTCTTCCGATTGGGGTTGTGGATGTGAAATTTCATTATCATCTTCTTCCTCGTCTTCTTCGATTAATTCTGTCGAGTTGACTCTTTCTGTAGGGTTCAAACGGTCGTTTGTATGTAGCGTAATCGATGTATAAGCAGGTGTGCTGCTCAAGTATGTATCTGCAGAGCTTTCAAGATCACTCAGCGATATATCAATCGAGTTGTTCGACGAATTGCTCTTCTTTGGCATTAAATTAACGTTTAAGCCTCTCTTTCGCACGTCCACCAATAAGGCCAATCCAATGGGAGACAAGCCCTTCTGCTGTGAGCACGGCGTTACATCGCTGGCATATGTGCA
>LUCW03000807.1:17500-45535 GCA_001586965.3 Sphaeroforma sirkka | reverse complement strand
TTATACATATATTCATATTTACATATATATATTTCAATATATATATATATATATATATATATATGTCAACTTTGTGATCTTCACAGCAGTTAATGAATTATTTTGTCGTTCTGAACTATCGAATCCTGCAAGTCCGTATTCATGATTATACTTTTTTCATTGTCTTTTATTCAGCATTTATATCTAATGGCGGTAGTGGATGCTTTATGTTTCACATCTTCCCAAACTGTATAGTTATAGTATCGAATTCATATTCGAAAGCGAGCAAGGTGATTATACTATATCTAGTCCTCGTGATCCTCATGATCCTCATCATCATCATCATCACTATTATCATCATTCTTGTAATCATCATCATCATCATCGTCATCATCATCATCATCCTCGTGATCTTCATGATCATCATCATCTTCCATCATTTCCATCTCCTCCTCCGACATGGCAGGAGCAACACACTCATCGACAGGGCAGCTGGTTGTACGAAACAAAAGAACCAGTTTATTCAGGCGGTTGGGTACAGTACATAGGCATTCTGGTATTGAATATTGCAGAAATAAATGAAAAGTAATGGAATGTACCTATCATATGTTTTTAGTGTAAATAGGCTATAACGATACCCCAGTATGTTATTCCAAATAGAAGATGTATCCTCAAAAGAAATTACCTGTCGACGTGCTTTCTTGGTGAGCCCACCGGGCAATCTTCCAAATCGTCCTCAGTGAATTCGCACTCCGGGTCACAGATGCACTCGCCCGTTACACAGCCTACGCCGTCAAGTTCAGGTACTTCTCCATCTTTGCACATCAAATCAGCGTACTCTTCGTTCGCCCCCGTGCAATGGTCTCTTCTCTTCAAGGAATGTTTTCCAACGGAGTTGGCAAGTACCATTGCTAGCACCAAGGCTAGTATAGCGGAAAAGAATGTCGCCTTCATGTTGATCCGAATTGAGTTATTTCTGATTACTACTGCTTTGATTATAAATAAGCTGTGTTGTGATATTGCATGTCTTTTACCCCTTTATTTATACTCTAGTATCCATGGAATATTATCCGTGTAGTTGAAGAATTTTCATATGCATCATTTTCAGTAGAGCAGCTATCGGCAAGCGAAACATCTCGAAAGGAGGAGGTATAATATTCTTATCTCTCCTCAACTTTATGCAGACCTGTTTCCTCTAAAAGGTGATAATATCTAGATCTATTTGGCTTTTTTTGTCATTTGACCAAGCAGCATGCTATGTAGACATTTCAGAGTGATAAGGATTGAGTTTGGAACATGACAGCATAATAACTGTTTAGTGCTTATGTTACCCAACACATCACACAACAGTACAATAGTGAATAGGGTATCTCCTCTATTATCGCGGGTCACATGTGCAAACTTGAAGTTATAATAGAGTATATTATTAAAATACATGATATATTTAGTAAATATTTTTATGATTAAAGATACATGAGCAGGTTGGTTTTAATTTCCATGTACTTTCAAGAAAAACAAATACTTCGCATCATTGCATTCTTGTGTTGAAAACAATCTCCTGTCTAGAGACTGAGAGATGTTATGGTCAAAGTCAATTCTCCATTCGGTCAAACTCCAATTTCCCTTTTAGTCTGATAGACAGACCGACAGACAGACTGATCACTGACAATGTGGTGAGACACAATGCTTGTTGAAAAACTGAAAATCAAAACAAAGAGTTTTTTTCTACTTTTTGATGATTTTAATCGCAACAAAATCCAGAGCGCCGTGAATCTTTCATATGCTTTGTAACAATCTACCATATATGGCAGGTATTTATAGAAATCAAATCACAAATACCAGCCTCAGGACAAGGACTTAGTCTCTTCTCATTGCTCAATATTTAAAATACGAAATATCAGAAAATGTCATGTCATTTGTATTTATTTTCTGTTAAAAAATTGCTTTTATGTATGTACTCTTATTCTTTTGGTTTCTAAAAACAAATCAAAAACTGTAAACGACACCTGACTAACCTGAGTCCTGGCAGGCTGGCACCCAAACTTGGCACTGCCGGAGACTAAATAAGTAAATATGTACCCAGTAAATACATATTTACCCAATGTGCCCAGTGCCCAATGCCCCCACATTTAAAATTGGTGACATTGCTGGCTGGGTATACGTATAATGTAGTCTGTGAGTTTGGGCCTGTGTAGTATTGTGGGCTGTGGCCTGTGGGGTGTGGGGCACTGTGGACTGAGTATATACATAAATATGTACTTACATTATCCACTTTTTTTTTAACATACCACAATAGAAATTTTTATTTTTACAAATGTGTACCCGATGATGTGACAGTGAGCATACAAAACACAGTGAAATTGTGAATATGTATTCATAGTGATTCTGAAATCTGAACATATATACATATGTAGCCCGAGTTTTTAAAAAATGTATTTAAAAATACCTGATGCTGTGATGAATCAAGCAGTCGTTGGGTATTTTATTTTTACATATTATTACAGTTACATTTTGTTAAAAAAAAAGATATACTGTACATATATATATATTTGCATACATAGCCCTTTGTTTAAAAAAACCCCCCCCCAAATATTTTGATCTGATGTGTGCCGCCCTTTCCTTAATTTTTTTTTATCTACGCCCTTCGCTGCTCAGTGAGCGACTGAGAGTCCAAAGAGACAAATGGCAATAAGACATCCATCCATTCTAAAGTATTCATGATGTAATAATTAGAGTAAAACACTGTCAAAATGGTCTTGGACCTCTCATGCAATCTTGTTGGATTGTATTGTTTCCAGTAGTTGTGATTTCTGGTATAAAAAAACTGATTGGGTAGGTAAGATACTGGATAGATTGATAGATTGATAGTATTGCCAGTTTATCACAAACATATGAAAGCACTGTAAAACATTTGAGTGATAAAGCAGAGCAGTGTTGCGAACTCTAAAAGGGCATTTTGCTTTACACATACGCATGACTCAATGCTTGTAGGCACACCATTAGACGTTGCTAAATACTTATACATACGCATGTTGTAGACATCGATATGAACACGAGATATTTTCAATGTTCAACAGCCTGAGGCCCGCCCAGAGCTAGAAATCTGATTTAATGGGACGTTGGCGTTGTAGTTCATTTTTCATCTGCCAGGTTAGTTTGGCCTGCAACCGTAATATATTTTGTACATCTACTATGAAATTTATTGCTTCTCGCTTTCTTCTTGTTAAAAACGAGTCTTATCCAGGCATTTGTTCTGCAACAGCCCAATATCATCTTATTTTGAAATTTATGTGGTCAACTTCACACCACTGCGGAATATTTTTCAAATTTCTCGCAACGGATACATGAATCTCTATACATGCTAATACTTGATAATTTCGCATAGCAAAAGCTAACCAGAAAGACGAAAGAAGCGATAAGTTCACAGTAAATAGGAATCTGTTGCAGTTTGAATCAGGCAGAATCAATTTAGTACGAAAACGTCACTTCATATATGATTTCTAGCACATTATTGAAGGGCTTCGCATTTCCCTTGTTTCATATATACAGCATGCTTACAAACATCATTAGGTGTCACATAGTTACACAAGCGCACACGCGCAAGGGGTCATACCGTCATGATTTGGAATTATTTTAATGTTTCGTTTTTAAAAAAAAAGAGAACACCTGGAGGCACGAGACTTGAATTCCTGGACGTATTTATTGTCGTTTGTGAATAGTACATAGTGAATACATACCGAATTCGGAATTCTAAGCTGTGGATTTACTCTTTTTATTACATAATGATTAATGACAGCATCATGAATTCATGATTCATACAACTTGAGAATTTAAGATAAATACAAAATCAGAAATCTAAAAATCATCTTCATAGATCGGATGACTATTGTATAATAATTTATTTATAAAAACAAATGCAGAATATTTTTACTCGTATGTATGCAGTCTCTTTTGTTTCTTGGGCTCAAGCCTCAAGAGTCAAAGCCTCAAGCTAATCCAGTAATCCTAAATCTAAAATCTCAAATTCCCCTCTATGGAGAGAGTAGACTGCTTGGACACTGTGACTGGACGGTGACCGCTGATCAGTCCTCACTGTCTCAGACTCTCACTCAGAGTCAGAGTGACTCGAACTCGTTAAAAGTACCCAGCGCTCATATCTCTCAGACCCACCGGTCCCACCCTCTATTGCAATAAAAGTTGACAAATAAGAATATCACTCTCTGTCTCACATTCTCACTCACAGACACACTCACACACACTATCCGTGACACTCTCAGACTCCCCATTCCAAGTACATATTCATTTGTGTTCGTAATTCCAAAAAAAAGCAATAAAAAGCACGACTCGGATTAGATTTTAGAAAACAGAAACCGTTTCAAACAAACCGTTTCAAACCTGAGAGGTTGAGGCCGCTGAGCCCCAGCCCGTGCCGGGGAGGGGGGCCGACTGGCCGAGGGCTGAGGTCTGAGGAGTGGGGACTGTCCGACTGAGTGTACACCGAGCTTGTGAGGTAGGCTCTCAGGGTCTCAGGGCTCAGGCCCTCAGAATCCGAGGGCCTGAGCCGGCGAGCCCTGAGGCCTGAGCCTACATAAATCGAGATTAGAGATGGCATCCATTCCCGGATGGCATTTTAATTTTATAAATACCTGCCAAATATGGTAGATTGTGACACTTATGCAAAATGTATGAAAAATCGCAGATGAAATTCGCAGGGAACACTCATGTGTAAAGTACCCAGAATCTGGGAAATGGTATTAAATATCGTATATCGTCATTTTCATGATTGTTTGTATGTATGCATCATGTGAGAAGTAATTTAGCCTTATTCTCTTGCACATGGGACCAGTGATAAAAGAGCAGCTGCTCTTTTTTCCTGTGTTTCAACTTTCAAGCAATTGAAAATTGGAACATTTTCCGCACTCGTTCCTTATCACTTCGCCTAAAACCCTAAAAAAGAAAAAGTGAGCTTTGTTGCTTGGTCAGAACTAGAGCTTGGACCAGCAGACAAATAGATCGAGATACTATCTTTGTTGCCTTTTCTGTAGAATAAGGGCTTGGATGAAGATGAGGTGACACCTTTTTGCATCGAAATGTTTGGCTTGCGGTAGCATTTCCTTAGAAAATTATACATGTGAAAGTTCTTTAACCACACGGATAATATTCCGTGGATACTAGGGTATAAATAAAGAGGTAAAAGACATGCAATATCACAACACAGCTTATTTATAATCAAAGCAGTAGTAATCAGAAATAACTCAATTCGGATCAACATGAAGGCGACATTCTTTTCCGCTATACTAGCCTTGGTGCTAGCAATGGTACTTGCCAACTCCGTTGGAAAACATTCCTTGAAGAGAAGAGACCATTGCACGGGGGCGAACGAAGAGTACGCTGATTTGATGTGCAAAGATGGAGAAGTACCTGAACTTGACGGCGTAGGCTGTGTAACGGGCGAGTGCATCTGTGACCCGGAGTGCGAATTCACTGAGGACGATTTGGAAGATTGCCCGGTGGGCTCACCAAGAAAGCACGTCGACAGGTAATTTCTTTTGAGGATACATCTTCTATTTGGAATAACATACTGGGGTATCGTTATAGCCTATTTACACTAAAAACATATGATAGGTACATTCCATTACTTTTCATTTATTTCTGCAATATTCAATACCAGAATGCCTATGTACTGTACCCAACCGCCTGAATAAACTGGTTCTTTTGTTTCGTACAACCAGCTGCCCTGTCGATGAGTGTGTTGCTCCTGCCATGTCGGAGGAGGAGATGGAAATGATGGAAGATGATGATGATCATGAAGATCACGAGGATGATGATGATGATGACGATGATGATGATGATGATTACAAGGATGGCGATGATGAAAACGATGATGATCATGAGGATCATGAGTACTAGATATAGTATTGTCAATCTCCTTGCTCCCTCTTGACTAGTAATGCAATGCCATAACTATACGGTCTGGGGAGATGTGAAACATAATGTACCGGCGCCATTGGGATCGTTTTAGATATAAACGCTCAATAAAGACAAAGACTTCTGAAAAAAAAAGTATACTTTCAAAACCGCCGTATTGAATGTGAATATATTAGTAGAAAATCATTGCGTCGTTGTAGGATTCGATAAAACAGAACGACAAATGTTTGCATTAACTGCTGTGACGATCACAAGGTTGTCACTGATAATGATGACGATGATGATGATAAATATCGCAAGGTTAATATGATCATGATGGTCACGAGAACTAGATACAATAGTGATGTTAATCTCCTTGCTCACTCTCGATTGGTTAATCATTGCTATAGTCATACGGTCCGAGGAGGTAAGTAATACACTGTTTCTACCAGCACCATAAATACTGAATAAAAAGCAATCACATGAAAAAATGTCTACTGCAAAACCATGACAGTGACAATGAATAGTAGTTGTTTAAGTGGAAGTTTATTAAACCGTCTGTATTGCCACGAATGATCAGAAACACCAAGTTGTGGGGTTCGTTAGTTTATTGCGGCAAATGATTGGGTGAATTGCTGAGATTGCAAATGATTGTGTTAATTGATCAAATCGAGCAGAGCATGACTATCGTATACCATATATTACGCTACGGTGCTTTATTGTGCATCCGTCCCTATCTACTGGTGTATCTGTTCTAAGTGCGGAATTCGGGAACCATCACAATTCCATTAAAATATTCAGATACATCGTAATACATCTCTATTTGTAGGATTTTTAGACAACGTAGTCATAGTAGTAGGCTCATTAGGTAGACATGTTGCAATTTACCGGGGGTTTTGTCCACAAGAGATTGTGGCAGCGGAATCTGAGGTCCGATGGATGTAGTACCTGTCACATATAAATCAACCGATGATGCTTTGGAAGTCATTTTGCTGCACCATGGTGTATGGGCGTGGGATACGGTGAGCGCAACGAGTCTTGAGGATCACACACTATATGGAGTGTTATAGATACATATAGCTAATGTTTGCTACTATTGGCTACTATCAGAGGGTCAACGTTCACTATATTTTACGAGCGGTATGCCGGTTCAATACCTACGGACGGATTTTGATTGTCAAGGTAGTTCGTAGGGTATGTCTACATATGTGGCCCTGTCCTCCAGGGGGTTTTGATTGTCAAGTTTGTTCGTAGGGTATGGCTACATATGTGGCTTTGGTGGTATGGTAGCCGAACGGGGACAGATAAATAACCAGCAAAAAAATATATATCCACGTTGAACTGGAATCGAGAGTGCATGGATGACAGATATACCATCAATAGCAGTAAGTCTTTGACATGATTATGATTTGTCTTGGATGAGTACATATTTCACGTTCATCCTCTGGCTATTTACAGACACTGTCAAGTGTCAGTAGTTGTTGCATAACAAGTCGAGGCAAATGAAATTTGAGTAGCCGGTCACATATAATTATTTGAAAAGTAGGTACAATGCCCAGCTGACGGCTGGTAGTATACCAATTGAGTAATTTCCCATCATAAACTATTCATGTCAATGTAATACGTGCACTAACCTTATGACCAGGTTGCTCTTGAGACAGAGGGGGTTCAATTCTTCCATCTGAGATGATTCTAGTATTTAATACTTTGAACAATGTAAACACAACCTCGGCACAATGCCGAAGCTTCCCACGAGCCTTCACACGTAAACAATAGGAGAGTGGCCATCGTAGCTCCGAATCATTGTAGCAATATATACTGGACGAAGGTAGACACGTATACTAGGACTATTCTCACATATGTTCTATACTGTGACGCAACGACAGTCTTCTGACGGCCGTTTTGATACGTATTCGATATTGCTTACACTATTTGTATTCAACAATCAAATTGAAATTTCAACATTCTTACAATCGAATAAAATTGTACACAAAGAGATTCAGATCCGGAAGACAGATTAGCTCGATAAACACTCAGGAAAATTGCGTAAAACTGGTATTGGGAGATTATCGTAATTCGAATTTAATATGCTAATCGTACATTCGAGAGAGGTCCCTTCTCCCAAATTGATTTGCCATTGTATCATCCGAACCTAAAAAAATAGTAAAAGAACAGCATGCGAATAGTGGAAGTGGAAGCACCGTCAGACAATAGTGTAGAAGAGCAGATGACGCATTGACACTTGTCACTCAGACAGTCAACAGTGGTGACAATTGTGTCTCTACTGAAGTGGATTGTTACGGATATTTAATGTCCTCTGTACAGTTAAAGTATTTCAATTGTTTAGTCAAGAAGTTGGGTCGCCAGCGCTTATTCACTGTCGGAATCCGCCAAACCTGCAAATAACGAGTCCTTCTTCAGTGGCGGAACATTCTTGAAATCGATATTTACTCCTCGGGTCCTTCGGCCAGTTATAATCACATTTGTGTCGAGCCCATCCACTGCACAGCACAGAGTAGAATAAAACAGAACCGATTTCAGTATAAGACAATACCGGAACCAAAACGAGTGCGTGTCGAGTTGGGTAGTGCGCGTGAAGAGTAATCGAATATGCGCATCCATTGCACCGACACCTCAAGCGAGACACCTATGTATTCGCGATGAGCAAAGATAATGGACATGTCTGACACCCAGCGCTAATATACAGTTGTGCACGGTCTAAAAACGCACAAATACACACCTGCGCAGTATATGCGCCTACCCTTGCTGACGAAAACATGGCCATTGCGCACTACTCCCACTATCATGCTTACTACTCGGCACAAGACCGTATATATACATTCACAAAGAACTTGACAAGTTCATACTTCATTAACCGAGGGAGATTGCAGATACCCATGAACATGTTGTAAAGCACGTGCAACTATTGATAGAACATACAGGGATTGTCGCTATCATCGTCGTCACTGGCAGCCTCTGAATCCCAGTTCTTTAAATCCTCCTCTTCTTCGCTGCTGCTATCTGCATCATGCTTTACTTTCTGTATTTTTTAGAATGGTAGTGGAACATATAGGCGGACTTTATTGAAAACATACAAAACAACCACGCTATGTGTGTCAAATCTGCGGGTCTAACTGACTACTACATAGGAAAATATAAATGAAAACAAACCGGCCATATCAACCTGACCCTCCCCCCGGGGCGCGTCATAGGTAACATGCAAGCTACAGTTGGTTTAACTGAATAAATGTCATTGGTAGCAAAAAGCGGGGAAGGGAGCGTATATTCTTAGACAGAAGAAAGAACACCTGGAAAACAACCCAACGCATACAAGACATAAAAACACTTGCAGGATTCGTGCAGTCTTTGACATTACAGAGCCAACAAAGCATCACACACGCACAGTTTATTTTTGTCACACCTTCTCTGGTCTTTTGCTCTTTGATGAACTCGATGAGCTCTTTTTGTCTGCCTTTGATGATGATTTTTTTTTGCTGCGGGCAATACGGTTGTAGGATACGTGTTCAGACTAGTGTTGGACTTATTCGATCAATTCTAAACGCCGTACTCACATTTGAGCGAGCAAATCCGTTCACATACATCTATGTACACATGGACACACGTGTTTACTATTCTTCTGCTTGTCTGTTTAAAAGTCAATGCGAATGCCTTACAGTTTGCAATTTGCATATTGATATGCCACAACATAAATGCTTCATCAATGAGGAATAGTTTCAAGCAATATGCTACTGTGAACCGGATAGCGCAAGGGAGCACACAATCTCCGAAAACGCATTTAAACATATGCTTACTATATTCGACTCCACACCTATGGAAAAACGATTACCGCTATTCTGCATATATATAACTTGTGTGTTCCTACATTGCTTCCCACATATATAGCATTTCAGTTCAACAAATATTAAACAAATTCCTACCTATATATATATATATATATATAACACATATATATACATATATATATATACATACATACATACATAAATACATACACACACACACGTATTTATATATATATATACGTACATATCTACACACACACACAGACATAAATATAAACATGTATATATATATATATAAATACGTATACACACACAAACGCACATACACCCACACCCACACCCACACCCATATATATATATATATATATATATATATATATATAAGGTAGGCATGTGCGATGTAGGATTAAAACAGTGGAAACTTGAGACAATCTCATGGAACGATATGGAACAAGACAGCCGCGTATACGCAAACAAATATTATTCCTTTAATAGTCCGTGGTATTTATGGCTTGAGCTCGCACGATTATTGCCTAATTTTTAGTTTTCGCAACCGTATACATACTATCAGCCTGTACGTTTTCATTCTCAATGTATTTTAATCTTAAGGGAATACAATCTATATTTCCAGTGAAGGTATCCTGGTTCGTAGATCATGCCTTGGAACTTACAAACACATCTGTTCCGTGTGCGTCCAAACTACTATGCAATCTCGCATCAACCAGTGTCGTTACGTACATGTGAATCAGCCGAGACGTGTGTGCAGCGAAGTGGGGTACAATCCGAAAGGTGTTTGAAATATTGAAGTTGGAAGTAAATGGATGCTAAACGAGCATCCTATCCTTGTTTAAAACAAATACAGGAAGAGATATCGCTATCTCAATCTGCCCACAGTCCCTACATATAAACATTTTTTTTTGCATAGCGAGAAGCTGCACTTACACCTAAAAGAATACACACCGCAGTAATCACAGACATACGCTGCATTACGTATCCGGCATACACACCTTTTGACCTCTGTATCGCTTTGTTCTGATTCCGACGCTGAGTTGTCGGACTCGGCCTTTCGTTTTCCGTCTCCTGATGAAGATGCCATATTGTCTACGTATAATAACCTGCTCTTAGAATTAACCACTGCTAAATATGCTTGCGGTTCCGCATATGCAGCTGATTATATACCCCCCCTGTGCTTTATCGCCACAAAACCGGGAAAGAAACAAGAATTTCGGTTTCGCATGTTGCCATTTGTCAAGAGTATTTATTGAATAGTACCGAACTGACGGAATCTGGAGTAAATTGAAGAATGGGCGCGCAACCTCTAGGATCTTTCTTAATATAACTATATATTTTTGTAGTAAAAATAAAACATTGAATACATATGTGTGCACAATTACACATGTATTTTTAAATACGTATGTATTTAACTATTTATGTGGCTATGTGCATTCGGACGTGCGTACGTTTAGAACACCCAAATAGCACCTTCTGCTATGTAGGAGGTCCACGAACAACTTATCCAGACATTAAACGTAATATCTAGTATCGATACGTACCGTTGATCGGGGCGGCGAGAGCCGAACGGGTGACTCTGGCTCAATTTTGGTGGGTTGTTGAGTTGTTGGGTTGAATGCATCGGGCTGTTGAACGAAAGATCAGGCGGATACTTCCCTTCGGTTCAGTAATGTTTCTACGTGTGTCCTGTTTGTGGTCGGTTCTCAGGTGTGCTCGCTTCATATTGTGAGCGAACGTATGTACATGTGTGCGCACGTGCGTGAGAAATTAGTTATGTCGAGATGGATTTGTTAATTTTGTGATCCTTTATTTGTGTACTGGAACTCGATGGATTTCCGGATATATATTATCTTACATGTTCGACATACTGACAACGCAGGTGATCTAGGGCAGTGCGCGTATACTCTCATGATTGTTTTGCTCTCGTGTGTGTATTCAGGATATCTATCGTATAAATATACTTTATTTAAAACATCATACACACACACACAAACACACACACACACACACACACACATATATATATATATATATATATATATATATATATATAATATATATATATATATATATATATGTATATACATCTAGACATTATGTATATATGTATATATATATATATATATTTATGTTTATAAATATATATATATATATATATATATATATATGTATATATAAAAATTATGCGTGCATGTCTGTTTCTTCAGTATATATAGTACACATATATATATATGTTTCTATCAGCTTCCATATATATATATATATATGTAATATATATATATATATATATATATATATATATATATATGTGTAGCCATTATATATATACGTTGAGTGATTGAGATACTTTTTGTTGTTGTGATTAAAATTATGTTGAGTATATACACATGTGTGTGGGATGATATGTGTAAAATCATAAATCTGATGTAAGTTATGTATACGCGTGTACATGTATGTATGTGACAAGATGATGTTATATGTATATATATTATACACATATGTATATACATACATATATTACATTGTATATAATATTATTAATAATATATAATAATATATGTATAATATAATAATAATAATATTACAATATGGTAATATGTATATTATACACATATATATATTATGTATGCCAATATGCATGCGTATCATATAATAATAATGAATGTATGCATGTAATAATAATAATGTTGTGTATGTATATAATAATAATAATAATAATATTATAATTATAATAATATATTGTAATATATATATGTACATAATAATAATATTACCATTATAATAATAATATTGTTTTAGCAATACAACATGTATGTATTATAATAATATACAATAATAATATTATATGTATATAATATATAATATTATAATAATATTAATATTATTACAACTATGTATTAATCTGTATATAAACATTGTATGCATGCATGCATGTATGCATGTATATGTCATGTATATTATACATATATATAATATTAATATTATAATACATGCATGGTTATTAATATGTATGTATTATGGCCAGTTGTTATTTAATATGTATGTAATGTATTAATATATTATATACATATATGTATATGTATATAATATATATATAATAATATATATTATATAATATACATACAATAATAATATTAATATATAATAATATATATATTGGTAGCATAATATTAATATATATGCATAATATATATATATATATATATATATATATGTAATAAAATAAACAACAACAAAACACACGCACACGCACGCATGCAGATGCACAGGATGCACACACACACACACACTCTCTCTCTCTCTCACACATACACACACACACATCATAACATATATATATATATATATATATATATATATATATATATATATATATATATATATATATATATATATATATATATATATATATATATATATATATATATGTATATTTATATATATTTATATATGCATGCATATATGTATATATGTATATATAAGGTATTTAATTTTATAGCTATTGTGCACTAACTAGAGTTGAACTACGGTGAAGTTTTTAGATTTCAATTTGTTGTTTATTTGCATAGACTGCCGTGCTAAGTCGAAAGGTGTGATGTATGAGCGTGCCAGATTCTCGTCAGTATGCATAAAATAAAATTTGCTATGAAACTAGTGACACATTCGCTACTCCGAAGGTGGTAGACGGCAAATCAGACGTTTTGAAATGTAGAAGGGGCGAAATATGCGTTCATTCGGCACTTCAGGCCAAAAGAATCCCTGCGAATTTCATTTTGAAGCCCTTTCACAAGGGGTCATCTACGGTGCGTCCGTGCCCATATAGGATGACATGAATAGAAGATGTTGGGCGGAATGGTGGTGCTTTAAATCGGAGGTAGACTTGTATGTTGTGGTCCGGTGGGCGACTTTTTCGGTGCATAAAAAAGAGCACTGAAATGCACGAACCAACCTGCGGATGATCCCCGAGAGTGTAAACCCACAAACACCGAGGATTGCGGCTTTTGACTTGGGTCTCAGAGCACGGTCAAGTCAGCAATCAAACTCGGACTCGGACTCTTAACTTGAACACTAAATAACACAAAGTCCTATATATCGTAAATTTTTGGAACAGCGTATATTATGAGATATGAGCGGGGGCATGTTATCCTGTACTTATAAAAACTGGTACATAGTAAGTTGACAGTGGGTCAGAGACATTGCAATACAGCGTGTTGCGTCCATATAATACACAAAATTGAGGCATTGGGGTGTTGGACGCTGATGGGGCCTGGTAACAGCTATTTACATACCACACGCTTACACAGTTTAAGCCAAAATATAATTTATGCGCGACCGAGTCAAAACTCGGATCTCATTGACTTCTGGACGACGATGCCTGTATACCACTATATAGCACTTCCATGTACTAGTCTGCTGGTTGATGCTAAAGAACATTATCATCAGCTGAAATCTTAGAATGCAACACGATAGCTATATATAAGCGCGTTTGAAAGGGCAACATAGACAAATGTACATTACAGTGTCAGCTGTCATAAAATATAATTAGTTCGTTCTGAGCCAATAAAGCAGTATACTCAGATGTTTTCATATATTACACGGACGGTATAGCTTAGTTATAGCAGTTCTAGGTAGTGAAACCATACCTCTTCCACGCGTTCACTGTGAGACTAGACGCACGTATAATGGAATCGCAACTAAATTGGTAAAGTCGAGAGTCCTGATTCGTCAGTGAGACTGTTTTGGGGGCTCTTCACGATGTACGTCTGTGAATTGTAGCTTACTATTGTACTGGTTCGTATACTAACAAAAGCCTCATAATAATTCCACAAAAAAAAAAAGGTGCAATTTCGTAGTCGAAGACCTAATTGCTGGCTTCTTTGCACGCATGTTGCTGAAAAAAGAAAAGGTTGTGGCCTCAAATTGATAATTTCGATATAATAGGATATCCACTGTGCTTTCAGTTGCTGAGCGGTGTGAGGGACCTCCTATTCTGTTACCGATTTTAATTGCGGCTGTTCTCGTCATACGGTAGGTAGTCAATATCTGCTACTGGATGCTGATATTAACTGTATGACACCGCAATCCTGAGCAAGTACCATATATATATATATATATATATATATATATATATATATATATATGTATATATATATATATATATATATATATATATATATATATATATATATATATATATATATATGTATATATATGTATGTATATATATATATATATACATATATATATGATATATGTATATATATATATATATATTTATATACATAAAATATATATATATATATATATATATATATATATATATATATATATATATATATATATATATATATATATATATATATGTATATATATATATATATATATATATATATATATATATATATATATATATATATATATATATATATATATATATATATATATATATATATATATATATATATATATATATATATATATAATATATAATATATATATATATATATGCATATATATTTATATATATATATATATATATATATAATATATATATATACATACATATACATACATATATATATATATATATATATATATATATATCATTGTTTTATGATGCCTGCCGTTGCAAATGGAGAGAATGAGCATACCTTCCTAAAATCCAACATTTATTGTTGTTGTTTTCAACACGCCCTTTTCGTTGCAAAAATTGGTGATTTAATTTTCCTATGTCGGCGGAGTTTGTATTGTAAGGTAGCAAGTATTACCGCTTGAAACGATACACGACATCATAGCACTCTTAGACGTTCAGGAAGACCCCATCTAATACACATACGATGAGTTTACTGTTACGCAGATCTAAATAATATTGTTCGTAATTTATTGGGCATATCTGTGTCTGGAGTGTGTGTTGTGTAGTCTTGCGAAATCTGTCAATTCTAAAGATGGACTTGCCCCTGAGATTATCATTGAATCAGCTGCTTCGATGATATTCACTTGCACGCCTGTGCCGGGTCACTCTCCACCGCTCCGAAATAATGATTGTCAAACTTAGTCATAGCCCTATCCACTCGTCTAAACCCTTCTCGAATTTCGTCCTCAGTAATGATCAATGGAGGGCAGCACTGAGCGAAGTTACCCCGGAATACACCTATCACCCCCTGTTCTAATAGTAGGTTCTTCAACAAACCGATCTCCGCGGTCTGTTCGTGCATCTGCATCATGTAGTTGCCGTCTCTGCCGCACAGATCAAACCCTCCCGCCAACCCTACAACACGCCCCGCTTTGATAGACGGGTGCTTCTCGACTAACTGCTGCATCTCCTCCTGCATAACCACACTCATGGCCTGTACGTGTACACACAAATCAATGTCTAAGATGTGTTTCACGGTCGCATACGCAACGGCACAGGACAACGGATGGGCCGAGTATGTGCTCCCATAACCCGTGGGATTAGACTTGTAATGGTCCAGAATGGGCTGGCGAACCCCAATGCCACTCAACGGTGCATACGCCGCCGTAGAGCCCTTCGCAAAGGTGAACATATCCGGAACAACCCCTTCAAAGTGCTGGTAGCCGAACAGAGTGCCTGTGCGTCCGAAACCGGTCATGACCTCATCGATTACCATGAGGATACCGTACTGATCGCACAGCGCACGCACACCTTGCATGTAGGTAGGGTGCGGCATGAGCCATCCGTTGGACCCGGTAATGGATTCCACGTGGATGGCTGCGATGGTGTTCGACCCTTCTGCGAGGATCTGTTCGTGCAGAGCATCCAGGCATTTCTGCGTAGGGGGACGGGTTATAAAGTGAGAGACTGCACACGTAGAAGTGTGTGCTAACGCGTGTGTGAAATGCAGTACGGCTTTTGATACAGATACATATGTATACGAACATGAAAACTCACTTGACAAACGTATGCGAGAGCTATATGATGTTCACGACAAGATGTCATGTAATTAAGAAATCAGGTATGTTCGGTGTAGACATGCATGTACTACAAAGTTTCCTCATGGCTTACGTATCCATAGGATAGTATATCTAAACAGAAGGAATGTTTGCACACGCATAAGATAGTCCTCATGTGTAGACATACACTTTTATATATCAAATATGTGCAATGCGGGTATATATTGATATTTTCATACGTATGTTGCTATTCTTCAGCACATATATTTGAGCTTGCCATTTTGATGCTATGAGCTTAACAGGACCGTATACCAGAAATTCTTCTCAACACGCGCAAAAAACTACTGTGACAGGCACTGATATGTATCTGCAGATGACAGTCTACAACCCGAAGCAACACGTGTATATAAAGCTCGTATTGCACCTGCCTATACAAATCCACAAAGATCTTAAATGACATATCGTCACGAGAATACTATGATGGAGCTATCCCAGAGAAACAATAAGTGGATGCTCCTGAATAACCATATCGATACCTGTCCATGCACGTATACCAATGTGCCTGACAGACCCGGAAACACGAAAATCCATGGAGACACGAGGCTCCTATTAGACAACAAACCGCCACGACTACTGTAATATAGGTAACACACTCACTTCAGCAGCGGCCTGCGGATTGGCGTCCCACTCAAAATTATAAGGACAGGGGTCCAACATCTTCACAAACCCTACGGAGAAGGGGTCAGTCACCCACTTTCTAGGGTCACCCGTGAGGTTGAGTGTAGAAGTAGTACCTCCGTGGTATGATCGGTAACGGCTCATGATTTTGTTCCTACAAAGCGTTGGGAGAGGTCAAGGCGAAACACTTGGATTATGTACGATGTCAAGGCAATGGATCACGTATGTATTATCATTGTATGTATGTATATGTATATGTATATGTATCTGTATCCATGTAGGCACGTATGGATGGATGTATGCATGAACGAATGTATGTTTTTGTGTGTGCGCATGCATATACATATATATATATAAATATACATATGCATGTATGTATTCATGTATATAAAATATGTTGTGACCTACTTATAAGAGCATAATTATCAGGAAACATACACACCTATCGTGTGATACATATACTCGTAAGCTATGTGACAACCATCTAGTGCGCATTAGTATCCCAGTATGTATATAAAACTTGGGTGTGCTATATATACCATTGATGGTGAAAACCCACATATCAACCCACACGACCGCCTACCTGCCCGTGTATGAGCGTGCCAACCGAATAGCTCCCTCGTTCGCTTCCGCACCACTGCTGGCGTACAGGAATCCATTCAGATCCGCTGGACAAAGCTCAGCTAACAACGCACTCAAACGCGCACGCACGTCTACCAGACCCGTGTCACCGTACACAAAGGGAACGGTGTCAATCTGCGCGTTGATGGCGTTTTTAATGGACTGAGGCATGGTGTGCCCTAGGTTTGAGCACACCTGTGATGGGATTCGTGGGATGGGTATAAGGTCAGCGAGTATATTGGGGTAGGTATCGGGAAGGCTGCGGAAGACAAGCGCATATATCTCTTCATATGTTACGATTCAATAATACACGTGGCTAAGAACAAACAATATATATATATATGTTCTCAAACAGACACGCACACACACACACACACACACACACACACATATATATATATATCTATATGAGAAATCTACAATGGACTCCACCAGTGATGATGGCGAGGCAACTCACATGTCGCTCTGCCAACTGTGCGTTTGTATTGTATTGTGAGTCAGCTTTCAGTTGGTATTATATAAGTCATCTGCGATTACAGGACAGCGGTACTCCATGAGAAGCTGTTGTTGGATGTTATTGAGCTAAACACTGAAAGGAGTACCGTAGGTTCCTGGTTGACCCGTACAAAGCTCAGTATCAGCTCAGAATGCAATCATACAAAGCAGTGTGTGTTCAGGATGTGTTCATACAGAGCAGTGTATACTTCTTTGAAGTGCATGCGTTGATACATACGCTGTGCGTGTATGGGCAACCCAAAAACGAGGTGGGGATGAATACTTGCATCAAACTATGCTGTTAGTCGGCGTGAATATACATTTCTGATGCAAAACAGGACCACCCAATGAGCTTGAGCGAACAACACGTTCGAGTTCGCGCTAATAGCGTCTAGAGTATCAACATACACAAATAAGCACTGGGCACATGGATACTATCCTGTTTCGTCAGAACAAATACCCGTATATCCTACACCGTAGCAGATAATGAGCTGCATTGTGAAATCGTAAACACTACAGCAGCCTCAACTAGTACTTTATATATTTGCTCTGGTGCAGACCCATACCCTAAATAATTGTTAATCAATATAACAGTATATACCTAGCAGTGTGTATAAGAAGTGAAAGACTGAGGATAATCGATTAATGTCACGTTATATGTTATCGACGGGAACCATGTCCACACCTGAACAACCTTTGACTCTCCATACTCGTTCGCAATGCAATCCCCGGTTTACGCATACTCGCTCATTTGCAAACTAAACAAATCCAAACATGCTTTGGACAACACCATCTGTATCTGAGGATTGTCTCAAATAAGTGTTAATTGTCCTGCTACCTTTCGTATCAAATATGCAACACTACATCAAAACAGCTCGAACGCGGAATTCAACTTACAGCCCCCGATCCCCAGTCAATGTAGTCTCGTCCGTCATGATCGTACCACCACACACCCTTCGTTTCCTTCACATGCACAGCCGTGGCCATGCTTCCCTCCTGCGAACCCCACGAGAACAGCGCGTGGTCTTTGAATGCGGCGATAGTGTCCTCTCTGAGATACCACAGTGTACGTATGAAAGAGTGAGTATGTTGATTGTATATAATGAAAGGTCCCGTGTAACGTATAGCAACGGGCTGATATTTCAAAATGAAGTATGAGCAGATCTTGCCACACGGTCAGCCAGGTAATTGAGCACATGCATACATACATGTAGGACAACACATACATACATACATGTCGAATAACACAGACATACATACAGGAGGAAAAGCACATACATATACAGGTAGAATAACACAGACATGCACACAGATAGAAAAACAGATGGATATATACAGGTAGAATCACACATACAAACAAACAAGTAAAAAAATACATACATACATACATATAGGTAGAAAATCACATATATAAATGCGCAATGAAATATCAAACCACTAGTACTATCATAAACGTGTCTGCTGTTTCAAATTAAATTGCGGGACACCTGCCCATGTCGAGCGTGAATACCATAGCTTAAATTCCGGCAAATCAGCGAAGTAATGATAGTCAGAATAACCGTCATAGATATTTACGATATAGACAACTTTTAAATGAAATATAACGAGTAGCAAAGTACTATACAAATTCAAATGCTACAGTTGTACACACAAACCAACCTCTCATCTTGATGCGAAATTCGAAAACACATAAACTTGTGAATGAGGGAACACATGAGATAGATACGAGGATTTAACCGCTAGTTAAACCACACACCTTGGCCAAGTAGTGGCCTTGTGCTTGGCCAAATCAACAGTACCCGAACTATTGTCCTGTGGTTTCAGCTGAGGTCGATTGCCTATATTGTGGCCCTCTCCCTTGATCACCGAAAAGCCGTATCCAGTCTTGTCAGGACGTGTGGTGGATGTTGAGTACTGCAGCTGGTGTGCCACATTGCACGTACGCACGTATTGTACAGTGCGAGAACGGGCCATTCCTCGAAACTTTAAAGCTGCGGAGGCCATCTTGAACATGCAAAGTGTAGCGTTGGGTGTAATTGTGGTACCGGGTGTCTTTTGTATGAAACCAAATAAAAAAGTTACAAATTAACTAGGCGATACTAGTATATATAGTCTATATTTATGTAGTTTTTCTGTCCTGAACACTGCCTAAGCGAGATCTAAGATAGCAGATATAGAATATCTTTCAGCGTAACTAGTGAATAATTACCTGTCAGTAGCTTCACTTAGAACACAGATAGGTGCGGATAGAATATCTAAACAAACGCATGTACGTTGTATACGTACCATATATGCGATGTGACTATATGTATATGGAAACGACGACACTTAAAGATGCATAAGAACTGGAGCTTTCCCTTAATTCATCACCCCTTAGCGGCTTGACCCCTCCCCTCAAGGGCACCGCAAGACCGCAAAACAATATTATGCTAAACTGTACTACATACTACGCACTTATTTAGTTATATTTTAACTGGCTGTGGCAGACATTTTGCCACAGATCAAGCGTCATCCATCATCAATAATTATACTCCTAAACGAAAGTAAAGTGTCAACACTCAACAGTGTCATATTGCGTCAAAGAATGCCCACCAGTCACATAGTAGTATCAACATAAATATTTACCCTCTGTCAGACTGTCACACAGTAAATGTCGAATAATACCATCCTGGCATTTCATTCCTGTGATAAAATTTGGTGTGGCACAGTGGCTGTCAACCCCCCCCCCCCTCCCAAGTAAAACCACCCTACATATTTCCCAATTTGACCCCAATTTCTTCTCTCTTGTCATCGTGAATGACAATTAATGCTAATAAATAGTCGATCCCAAGTCTTGCACGACTCTCAAGCCTTTACCTGGCATACTGATGATTCCCACAAGGATGGCATAAATATAAGCGCACCGTCTTATTGATTGACAAAAAAATGGCACAACACAAAAAACGCATTTGGCTATTGTACGCCAGAGTATTAATAGGATAATAAGAGAGATGCCTCCAGTCTATCACAGTTTTTTATGGTATATATTGTTCCATCAACTCCTCTTCAAGTGTGTACAGAATTATATTCGAACGGTTGTATATGTATCCTCAATTGTCACATCTGCCGATGTGCGTTAAGCACTGCTGCCAGACATTTTTGTGTAGTTCAAAACCTCCCTGCGTTATTTTACGCTGACATACTATATACATAAATGAAGAAACTATGTCAGTTTGGGCGTTTGTTCGCACACGTATTGACTGATATATGTGTACACAACGCCACACACGTCTGCTTAAAGGTGGAAAGTGGAATTTCGATGTCCATATATTAATAGTGGAAGGATGATCATTTCCTCAATCAAGTCATTCTTCGAATAGACAATAGAAGTCTACACGCATAATTATCTGTTACTTGTTAATAGTCTCTGCATCATCAAACATCAGCACACACTTTATACATCGCCACAAACGCAATAGGGTTTATTGCTGCTTAACTTTAACAAATAAATAAAAATAGATTAACGGATTGGAAGTAGAGTACATTTTGACTAAATATAGTAGGCGGCATTTCCCCACCACTGACTGCCAATCTCTGAGATCAATGAAACTGAGAATGGCCAATGGTGACAGATTTGTGAGTCGAAATGAAGCCGCAGGCGAAGTACATTTGTAAATACTGTACTTTACTATAGCACACGCAACACTTTAGTTTTACCAATGTTGGGCTCAATAAACTGCATATACTTGAGATGGGAGGCAGACATATGCCGAAATGGAAAGCACAGGATAAGGTCGTGCTTGGTATACAATACAGCCCACACACAGAAGCACTCGCACGGTCACAACGCTACTTGGCAATTTAAAGTCGGTAAGTACTTCCAGTTTGTATCGATCCATCACTTGTAATATTAGAGCTGCGTTCTGTTATGATGCCTGAACTGTTCTTGTGGTGGCTTCTACTAACGAGATACGTTCGGTCGTGTTACATCACACCGTGCCCTGTATGTATGCGTTGATGCGAAGTGGCTTTGGTTTTCCTTCCCAGGTTATACTGTAGTATCTTGTAGCATCCCATGTGGTGCAGCTTTGAGTTAATATCCGCGCTTGCTCTCGTGATTGGTGCGTCAATAACCTCTGCATGTGCACTTCGTTTCGTACAATGCAATTCAGCAGGGTAGCTCATGCAATGGATCTCGTCACTGCCGTCGAAGAGAAAAACCTGCCAGCTGTAGTCAAACTTTTGGACAATGGCTGGGATGTGAACACCACCGATCAGGTATAGATCAGGGATTGAAGTTGAAGGTGCTCAAAGGCGCATAAGAATAGTTGCATGTATCAACTTTCACGAGACATAGGAACATTCGGAATTTAGTTGCGTCCACTTGCATAGATGGAGTCCGATGCACACATTTCGAACTGCAATTTTGTTGGGGTGCTATCGACGTTATCAGGTTTATTTAATGGCGAGTGGGGTACTAGAAGCGACTAACGTGCAGCACATCGGAACACACGCAGATGGGTTCGACGGGTATTTCCTGTGTGTAGATTTGTAGTGAGGTACACAACAAAACAAGGTAATATCAATATCGTTAGTTAAACGTAAATTAACACCACTCAGGGGAGCCATCAAGAATTGTATATACCGACTGTTATTACTGTCACGATAAAGCCTCTGGAATTGGAAGTATACGGCTCCGCAACCATCTGAGTATAACCTGAGAGACAGCAAGAATGGGGTGTTTATGTATCTAGATCATTAATTTTCGATTATCTTTCCTGCCCATACAGCACGGGAGAAGCGCTCTGGTGGCAGCCGCTGCCACCGGGTGTTCTGATATTGTCGACGTATTGTTGGAGTATGGTGCGACGGTCGATTTTACCGATAAGGCAGGTTATCCTGACTTTGATTTGCTTTTAAAATATCAAGTGTGGCGAATTGTATTCACAACTTACGTAAATGGTTCCTTCAAGATATTCTACCTTCACTTCACCTTATTGAAGTCTACTGCGAGCACTAGAGCCTGAGCCCATCGATTACGTGTATATTATCAGCTTATAACTGGCATCATATGGATCCAATGCTCTTTTAACTCACACACGTATCGCATGACACGGTTGTATGTTCCTATCAGTACCGATACAGTGCACTAATGCGTGCCGCCCACCGAGGCTACTTCGGAATTGTACGCTCTCTTCTCGACTGTGGGGCGGACACAGAAATCAAGTGCAAGGTGTGAGCTTTGGACACAAACAACGTGTTCATAGGTAGATATATTTTCATGCTACCGCGAGTTAGGCAAACGTAATTAGAAAGTTACACGCCTAAACGCGCTGATAAAACAATATACTAACAATGTATCTTAAACATCTATTGGTCTACTACTAATTTGCATACACTCGTCTATCTAATAGAACATGTTCTCTAATTTGAAACATTCGGAAGTATACGCTTCTATACCCAAAAATAAACTATACATATTTGTTCATATATAGCATTTTTGTGTACAAAACAATGTAGTCTATTGCGCATTTCTTAAAGAAATAAAAATATGCACGTGCTTCCTATATACTTAGACACATATACACACTTCAAGGCATATGAGAGCTCACAAACACATGCACACGTCTATTCGCTTTAAGGCCCAGGGTTATACTGCCCTAATGAGAGCCGCCCACGATGGGCATGTGGATGTGGTGGACTTGCTTATTGAAAGGGAGGCTGATGTCAATGCAACATCAACCAAGGTACGGTAGTCAGGTTAGCTCTATTTCCACAACCAAAAGTATCTACATGTGCTCACGAAGGTGTTATCCAGGAAAGGCTATATTGGAGATATATCTTGTGACTGGAATTGTGCCTCATTGGCCACAATTGTGAGTATTGTGAGTTGTCCTTATGGGCAAACAATTTGTAGTGCTTGAATTGCAATTATGACATGGCCATCACTTGCTAATAGTTCTGTATGTGCTAGAACGAGTGTTGTCCTCCAACCGCACCTCCCGACTTCATAACTTTACACTTCAAAGCCCACACTTTTGAGCCATTTGAGCCACATAATGATTTGTGTGCTACATTGCGAGTTCATTAACCACTCTCCCTAATGTATCTTCTCTAGCACACATGTGTGCGTGTGTGCGTACACTGATGTCCATGTACATATAAATCCGCACTATTCTGGTCTCATACATATCGTATACATTGTTCCTCATTTTTGATACAGTCGGGTGTTTCTGCACTTCTGCGAGCGGCGATCAAAGGCCACAGCGCCATCGTATCGGCTTTACTGGAGGCAAGAGCGGATTGCAATATCGCCAGCAAGGTTAGCTATGATAAGCGTTTGCTCTTTAAAATTGTTATTTTGGTGTGTGTGAGTGAGCGATCAAGTAGATTCCAGTATTGTGACGTGATATGTTTGACGACAGCAGTGCCGCATCTTTTTCTAAGTAGTAGTGACCTGTGCGTGCCTTGCTGTACGGAATGTACGGAACTTCTTTTTTTGTGAGCCTTTGGTGCGAATAGGTGAACACATGTCAGGTCTGTCAAGGAATGGGCGTTTACATTGTGCAGGTGTAGAGTGTGTGTTCCTGGGACCGTTGTACCTTATTCACCTATCATGGACTATTTCAGCAAGACGTTTAATGCGGAAAGCCAATAGCCATATATAGTTTGGTAACCAGTACACATCCTTGTCGAATCGTATGAGACTTCACATATACGTCTTATGTGACATCGTACTGTAAACACAGAACATGATCAGGTGCAGGGTAGGAAGTGCCTGGATTAGGTAGCTCATTCAGCAAGACCTGAGTTGCCACTTATGGATACATTGACCATGTTGATACATATGTTGTAGGGTGACTACACACCGCTGTTGAGAGCCGCAGAGGAGTGTCATGTGGATGTGGTCGACCTACTGCTGCGCAAGGGAAACCCGGATCTCTGCTTCAGCGAATTCGTATGTAGCGACCATGTCATTATACCGCAATATATACAACCATATGTAAATGGACTTATCAGCACAATCAAACGTAGACGGCTTATCATCATTTCCATACGTAGACGAGCTTGATCTAATTGTTATGAGATTGCCAAGGAGAGAGAGTGAGTCTGGACTCTGGAGACTCTGGCATCTGGTGATAAATAGTGAAGATTGTATCAGTTCTATAGCTTATTTCCTTTCCGATTTTACGGCTATGTATGAAAGCTTGGTGTCGCTCACCGTACAGAATGACCTCGGTTCTGTGCATCACCCTGTCATTGTTGTGAGGATGTATGCACCGATGGCCAGTTTCGTGTGTAGTGGACCACTGTCTTGGGTTAAACTGCGCGCACGGTATCCCAAGTTTGTCTGTCGGACTGCACAACCTATCTGGATGAAAGATAATGCGTGTGAGGTCTATGCCTCGATGACGGTGTTCTCGAGTTGTTCGTGCTCGTCAATTGGCACCTTGTATGGTAGATATGCATGTGAGTGCGACTGTGGATATATGTATGATTCTGCTATTGGACGTAATGTTCCAAAGAGGTTCGTAGCTGCATAATATCTGCGCCTGTGTTCATGTTTTGCTTATAATTATGGTAGTATTGGTGCGTACGTACAAGTGTGAGTTTGTATGTGTATCAATCGGATAGAAATTATGACATATATATATATATATATAGTACATATTGTATAACTATATATATATATATATATGTACGACAGTGCGTGTACAGTCTAACGTTCTGAACTTTGCATATGGCTGTGTATGTGTATATCTTTTTGTAGCGTCAACTAATCCAAAATGGGTTTTCAGGATCATATGCACCCAATTTATTTGGCAGAGAATAGCCCAAACAATACTAAACAGGCGAAGACCAAGGTCATTACAGCTTTCCTCGACGCTGGAGTCAAACCCCATCGCAACTATCAGGTATATATATATACATATATATATATTTATATATATATATATACATTTGCCGTGATGTGGGTAATAAGTTTCATGCACAATATATTATAGCCATATGTCCTCGAATTCTGGTTAATTGAAGTGTCCTGAAGGCGCTTCTCATGAGCCATAATTAGTATGAATTTATGACTGACTGCCAAGTAAATTCATCAAGTATTGTTGACAAGAAAAAAATACTATTCATGGCTCGAATCTAAGAAGGTTCATGGCGTTATGTACGAGTCAAAGTTTCCATTGCTGACTTCGAATACCGTCTTAGATATGCATAGTTCATATACCCCATTTTGTAAACCGCATCACATTACGTTCAATATATCTTAATTGTACCCTCGCAGCTACCAGGTAGACTCATAGATAAACTATAAATCTCATGGCAGCCACGAGAGTCCCATCGTTCTATACGTGTCTTAAGCGCAACCATAGTAGAATCACAGGTGCTATGTGCCGCCCACAGCACCTATGAATGACCTATAACTGACAAATATACGTACGATTGCGGAGTTTGATTGTTCTATTCCCAGTAATGCTCTTACGCATACGCAAAAAGTCGCGGCTGCCGCGTATAATGATACACCATTATGAATATCTGACAGCCGTGTCAAATCTCATATTTCCTGTGGATAGGTGTTTCACCACCGTAATGTACGTGTCTACCGTCATTTGTTCGCGTCTGGAAGCAATAAATTATCAGGCATAGCCACATAAACCATTTACAATGTACATATGCCAGGCCGTGAATTTATGGTGGATATGTGTGATGCACACTGTGGACACCACTTTGTCATATACGCGCGAGCAAGAGCATTACACATAACATCAACGCGATAAGGATGAAGTTAAACTTATCTTCTATAATTACGTTTCGAGCTGGCTGGATTTTCATTCATCCACAAACAACCGAGCATCCCACGCACACGCTCTCTCTTGCCATCCCTTCAACTGCAATTATTCCACCACAGAACGCCGACTCGTGTTTGCTGACGGCTGTTGCGGACGGCAACGATGAGTTGGTGGAGGCATTGCTTAGACAGGATAACTGTGACGTGGACTATACCAATGTGGTATGTCTATGCGCGTGTTTTCGAGAGTTTACCTGATTAAGTTAGCTGTGTTTGGAGTATGCAAATGCTGTGTATCTCTGCGCGTGTTGTTAATGGATCATCTAATTGAGTCAAATGTGCTCGGGTTCTGCTAGCGCGGTTTGTTTAGTATTTGCCTGTTTGCGATGTTGGTTTTTTATGACTGAGATGGTTGTATATGGATCATGTCCATGAAGTATAATTTTTAATAGTAAAAACTTTATCCTAAAATGTCAATTCAGCTGTGGTATGGACTATTCTGTCACTTCCGTACATCTATGGACATTGATATTCACCTGGTTATGCTAGTAGTGACTTGCACTATGTCGCTGCGGTATGTTTATCAACAGGACGGCTCGATCTGATTAAGTTAACCGTATATGACCGATTTCAATCCAGCGTGGTTTAATGTATTTTGAGACTTGACTTTAGTTTGCATGATAGAGGAGGTATGTTCACTACTTTTAATCTGTAGGCTGGGTTGTAAGTAGTGGTGAGGACTAGGCCAGTACGGGATATCAAACACCACTAGGAGTTACATCTGTCGTGATGCGGGCTATGCTACTATAGCATGCCGGTGGATGGGCCAGGATACAGGCATACTATATACAAAGC
>LUCW03000807.1:0-12500 GCA_001586965.3 Sphaeroforma sirkka | reverse complement strand
AAGAGCCATAAATGTGCGCAGACAACACGGACATCTCCTCAGACGACGCATCAGATGATGTACCTGGAGACGAGTCAGAAGGTGTAGGGCACGGAAAGGCCTGTGCTGCAAGTGGCATGTGTGGAGATGGCACCACAAAGGGAGGGAGTGGGGGAGGGAAAGAAGGATTTTTGGCAGAAGATGATGGTCTTGGCTCTGCGGCTGGTGGTGATAGGGTAGATTATGGTGAAAACGAGACAGATAATACCGGACATGTGTCCGGTGAAAGTGGAAATGAGCATGAGAGTGGTGCATATGCACCAGAAAGTGGGGGTGTTGTAGACGACATAAGTGGCCAATATGAGCGTACCGACAAGGGGATGCAGGGCATTGAGGCCTTAAGTGAGGCGGAGCTACTCACTCTACAACGCATGCTCTACGGTACTGACATCTACAGCGCCAACCCAGGCCCCACCTCTACCTCCCAGGCATCCGACATCCCTTCGGAACACCCAGACGATGGCGATGCGACAGTCCTCTCTGGACAGCTCAGGTGCATC
Organism: Sphaeroforma sirkka; assembly: GCA_001586965.3. NCBI lineage: Eukaryota > Ichthyosporea > Ichthyophonida > Sphaeroforma > Sphaeroforma sirkka. The sequence continues at coordinate 11,961 of LUCW03000807.1, read as the reverse complement.
CAACGAGACCATAGGCACCTCCACCACCCCTTCCTACCCTTCCAGCGAGAGCCTGTCGGTAGCAGAGCTTGTGCCGGGGCCGCGAAGTACACACGCACCGGCGAGTATTAAAGAGGAGACGGTAGGCGAGAACGGTAGTGTTAAGGAGGTATACAGCGTAGGCACTGATGAGTTGGCTGTGGACGTGGATGCCCTCGACAACGGGCCCAATCCCAACACGGCTCAGCAGGACGATACACTCATGGATACGTATGTGTTGGACACGAAGTTTCCAGTGATTGACCTCACAGCCACAGAGGGTGCTGGAATTTCACTCATTGATCTAACGGGCAGTGACTCGCACGCCACTGCTCAGCCTGGTACATCCGACGAGACGTTTATTCTGGGCCACGATGCGGCCAATGAAGAGCTTTAAGGTGTGCTTGGGTACTTCGGGTAGAGCCAGCTGCCATGAGTTTTAGGCTCTGTATATGCTACATACGGCTGGCGTACCTATATGGATTATGCACCTGTGTGGATATGATCATCCCTTATGCAACTACACATACGCCGCCACTGCGCACACATCCCTTTGCATACACTTACTGACCTATTGGTAACGGGTGCCGAGAGATTGCGGCAGTATGTCACACCAACACATATGCACCGCCATCATTACACGCTTGGAGGTTCTAATACGAAGGCTGAGGGAAGTATAAGCCTACATGTCTACCTACATCTCTGCGCAGGATAACTCACTGACTCGCTCAGGACATGCTTTTCTTCGGCCGAGTCTCCGTTCCATGCCATAGAATGCTCAGCTCATATTCACAGCGACAAACCCACAACCACTACACGGGGTGTGAGGTGTGTGAGACACTGTGTGTCCAGATATATATCTTAGTACTCTGCGAGTTCCTCGCCTAGTTTCTTAGGCAGCAAGTAATCAATGCGATATGCGACCCTCAGCCAGGCTAGATCAACGCATCAACCCTCTTCCCCACCAATCACAGAGTTCTGAGCCTTTCAGTCACATGAACAGGTTCACTGTTGCTATTTGTACATTGAGTTTCGAATGAATATTTTTCTGTCGGTCGAATTATGCGGTGACTCCACTCTGAGCTTCTTCTATGAACTCGATGATACGACAGTTCTTCCATCCACTACGTCATGCCCCGTGGCTTGCACGAATACACCATCTCGACCACAGAGAACTAAATTTCTCTTTCGAGAGCTCAACCATAGCACAGCTGTTGAGCTGCAAAATGAGTTAAAGGCGTATCACGTGAACGAGGGATGTCAAGAGGCTCTCACACGGCTGGAGCAGTTTTCAGATTACATGACGGAACTGATTTATCTAGAGTTGATTACGTACTAGGCATGCACGTGACCACTATATAAGGTTTGTCGAGACTCGAGCTAATAAGATCCATAAGCGCGTATTTTTAGGACTGTTTCGGACAAATAAAGTGTGGTATCGTGAAGAGTTTTCTACACTTTTTCTTTGGGGATAAATCTGGATGTATGCGAAGCTCAAGCTATATAACAGAGACAGTCGTATCATTGTACGTTTGATGAGTACAAATACATTCATATTGGTAAATGCCTATGACTAATTCTGTTATACACGCATGGCGGCTGGAAACTGCGATATTGTGAGACTTCTACAGGATTCTTCTGACTCACACTCACACATGAATAAGCTTTGAGACGAGGAACTAAATCAGTATTTTATTATCTAAACTGCGGTAGTGTAGTGGATGTGGGCATCTGGTGCATTGCTATGAGGCCAGCTACCACAGCCGTTGCTCAGAGGTGCATCTGTGAGACCAGCTCATTGGCGAACTTCTTATACTGCCACACATCTCCTCCCAGCCGCTTCAAATGCAGCCCCACCATCGACAGCCGGCTGATGTGGCACGTTTCAAACTCTACGCGCACGCCCTTCTTCTGTGTCTTGTCCTGCCAGGCCGTGATCACATAACCCTTCTGCTCATACTCAATCCCATTCGCATTTAACACGCGCACACACTCCGCCAGCACCTCATGTGCCGGCAGTCGAGAGGTCGTAGCTGAGTTAAAACTGAACCAGCCCTTGATGGTGCGTATCTCACCCAATTCTGGATTGACCTCTCGACTCGTAGGTGGGCCCCGCTTCTCCTCACTGGTCCCCTCCTTGCCAGCGGCACTGTTCGCCTGTGCTGTACCTTCGCCTTGGCCGTGCGTGGTCGTATGCGCATGTGCTGGGGGCTGTGGCAAACGCCCCATTGTAGCACGTTCCACGATACCTTTCGGAAGGGGTATGGCGCCGGCTGATTGTGACTGGATCTGCATAGCACTATCAGTCGACATACCCGCAGCAAGACCCAACAACTGCCGGCCCTCGCTCGAGTGCGTGAGTTGGGCTGAGTTGGTTGTGGTGGTTGGGCTTTTCATCAGAATGTTTGCATGCGAGTGTGTTGTCATGGGTGTGGGTGTGGGTGTGGTGGCGCTTGTGGCTGTGACTGCCCTTGCCCTGAGATTGGGTTCTGTGGACCTCGGGGTGCCCTCCATCACCACCGCTGCCATGATATCCTGCTCAAGCCTCTTGCGACTGGATTGCATGCCGAGTTTCTTACCGTCGTCCTTGTCCTTGCTATCGCCCTTCTCCTTCTTCTTGGCGTCCTTGTCCTTAGACCTCGGGGGCTTGAAAAAGCTCAGCGCACTCTTGGCCACGTCCAGACTGAACCGTCGCGGGGACGTAGTCTCGGTGCTGGTAGTCGATCGGTGGCTGCTCGCACTGAGCGTCTTCTTGATCTGCGAGTCTCGGTTCCTTTTCTTATTCGCACGGAAGCCCAGTGACGTGCCGCTCAGCGTCTTCTTAGCCTTCTCGTGCACCGCCTCCTCCACTGGCGCCAGTTTGGGGCTGCGGTCCATAGTGATGATAATGGGTGCACTGGGTGTGTAGGGGGTCATGGGCGTGCTAGGCGTCTCCAGATGGCCAGACCTGCATGATTTGATACTGGATGCCTCGTAATCTTCTTGCAAGAGTTCCGCGTCGGCATCCTCATCTCCCCTTGCCGCTCCGACTCCGACGGTTCCTGCACTCACACTCTGCACTACCCCAGGTAACTGCATCTCACCCTCAGAGCCTTTGTTTGCGATACCCAGGCTACCCACAGCTCCATCTCGTACCTCAGTCGATGTCTGCCTGGAGGCCCCGTTGGCTTGCGTGTGCGTACTATCGTCCGCGCTTGCGCTGGTACCCGGACTCGAGCTAGACCCCGTGGCGTGTGTGTCGACAGCCACAGGCACCAGGCGGCTCTGAGGGATCAACATGGTCTGTGGGACTAACATGTTCTGGGGCACCAACATGGCATGTGGTACAAGTGTATTGCCAGCACCCATGGTCCCGACCTCCTCGTCCGGCTCCCCCTCACTGTCCAACTCCAGGCCGTGATAGCTGCTGTTGCCGCTGCTGTCGTTTGATTTAGGTGCACCAAGGCCCGAAATCCCTACGCCCCCATTTCCATGTGCAAGGCTTCCTACCTTCCCCGCAAGGTCGCCCAGCGTCCCCTTTCGGTGTGTGCTGCCACTGCCTCGGCGGTTGATGGTCGCTGTAGGTGTGGCGTGTGTATAGGTCCGTGAACCCGACTGTGTACTGCCTGGAACGAGTGGACGTGCTCCTCCGGGCCGAACGAAGCTGTCGGAAGAAGGAGTGTTTGTGTGAGTGCCTGGCACGCTCTGCATCCGCTCAGGGGCGTTAATGGTGTTGCGCTTCCCGGTCTTCTGCTCGGGTTTCTCCGTGGCCTGAGTTCGGGTGGTATTGGCATTGGACTGCACACCACTGTCTGAGCGCCTTCGTGCTTCTTGTGGGACTCCCCGCACCTTCATAGCACCGTTCGCGTCTGTTGTCGCACTCTCCGATGTGCTACTCGGCGAACCATCGCCCAGCTTCTGTCTATCCGCAATCATCTGTTCCTGCGTCTCTGGGGTGGCAAACAATTTGAACGCAGGCACTAGCACCGCCCCAGGGCTGTGGTCGTTTGTCTCAGGCAAGACCGGACCCCCTGCAAAGAACGGGGCTGACACGGCCACGGGTGTGGTGGGCGTGCGCGTGTCTGGCTGTGCACCTGTGACATCATCCAGGGCCGTCCGGGGTGGGCCCTGGTCACCCGGGTCAAGGCTTGTAGCCGGGACAGAAGGTTTGTCCTCGGCGGATGCTGGTGTGGAATTGGCCTGTGTGCTGTCATGGGTGGTGCTGGTAGTGGTGGTGCCAGTGTTGCTTTGGGTTGGCGTAGCTGCGCTCCCCACCCCACCCTTTGTGTCAACCACGAGTTCTGATTGCGCGGCTGCACCAGGGTGTGGTGTCTGGGTCTCCTTTCGCTCACTCACCACACCCTCCACAGACCCTCCCGAGTGCCTTGCTGCTGTGCTATCCGAGTCTACGCTCGTACTCACGAGACTATTTACCGTCCCGTCCTGCCCTGCCTCCCCATCGGCCCTTAAATTCGCAGTCTCTTTTTGGGGCTTATCCACCTCTGGTGAACCCAGCGCGTCCTCAGTAGCTTTATCCGGCTTCTTATCAGTGTGTGATCCTTCGGCTTTGCCTTTGTCCTCCCCCGTGCTTGTACTTGTACTCGCATTGGAATCCTTTTCACTCCCCGTTGTATAGGCTCTTACGACTTTATTTTTGCTGGCTGGTCCTGGCAGATCCCCAGCATCCCCGGGACTGGGCTTCTTGTTGCGCATGGTGAGTTTTGGTGGAAAAACAGAGTGGTCCTCCCAAGCGTCTCGGTAGCCCTGGCTTAGCAATTCCTGTCGTATGTGATGTACATTTCGCAAGAGAGTATATGAACATGTATGATATACATACGTGTATACAGTGAGGTTTGGCGCCAAGTTTATGTAGTGCTTGGATACCAAGCTGTGGAAAGTGTGAGGTCTAGCAGTTGACTATGAAAAGACTTCGTCAGGCGCTATGGAGTGTGGCCAATACCAAAAAACGAAAGTTTTTTTTTGCCATACCAACAATTAAATATAAAAGCAAGAGTATAGTGTATACCCAACAGCACTCGCGCATGACACAGAGATCATCTATACAAACTTTCACACAGTTCTCAAACAGTGCACAAGCTGATCCTAAACCATTGGCCTCAACTCCAGCCACAGAAATACCTTAAAAAAAGGCAAATGTAAAGTATACATTCGCCCATCCGCAGCACGCGGGCAAACATACGTGCAAACGCTGCTCAACCAGTAGATTCTGCCCGTCCTCTTTTATGCTGTACGAGTGTTCACACGCCACAAGCATTGCGTAGCGCTCATATACACTTGTGCACGCACCCCATACGTTGATATAACATATAGTTTTCTTATGGAATGAAGCGTGATATAAGCAGGACAATTCAATGATCATAAATACGCTACTACCTTCATTCACACATACAGATACACACACATTCAAGTCTGGCACGTTACAGAGCCACCTGTAGATGGGAGCCGTCCACACGGGTAGTAGGCACGGGTCAAAAGTCGCACACAGCCAGCAACTGACAGTATAAGATTCGAATGTGCAGCACACACTCACTCTATTCCACGCACAAACATGCACACAGCGAGAGTTCTCTGTCCGAGCGTGCAGCTGACCAACTATATTCCCATCGCCAACCACGTCGACTACGCTACGCAATACGACTCAATCCACACATGAATCTAGCTTGTACGCGTATACACATAAACTGCTTAGGCCTGGCGTACCTTGTTCAGAGTCTCGAACCGCTCTGGCGGTGAATTGTAGCCCTCGTTGACCCACGCATTCGCACGGACCTGTGACAGAGAATCAGCCACGAGGTGAGCACACGGACATGCAGATGGCTGAGTGTGTGTGTAGTTGGGAGTACAGTTGTTTCGGAACACGCGCACACATAGTCATCAGACACATAGGTTATGATCGGTTGACTTGTGTACACATATCATCGTAGCGGTGCTGATAGATACACAGTGCGTGATATTGGTATGGTCCCTTGAAATGCGTACACGTATCATCGTAGGTGCCCCTATAATTAGTCTCCACTGTTATGTTAGAGTATTAAAAAATTACAATTGGTTAAGTAGCTGCGCTTCATTTATAGTTTTTGGTGCTGATAGACCCACAGTGTGTGACATTGGTATGGTCGGTTTGAACTGTGCACACATAGGCGATACCATCGTAGCCGTGCGGACATACACATAGTAAGTGAAATACAATTGCAAACAATACGCAAACAAGTCAGCGCCCAATCTGTGGCATCTCATCTCATACACCCATTCCGTACTGCAGGGCATGGGTGGAACTTTTAAACTCAAAGGTGAAGTGCTAGTGCGTTTCTACCCGGTGATCATACGCACGTATTCCCTGTGTGGCATCACTCGTGGGTTGGTTGTCATGGCGACCGCATCAAAAAAAATACGTCAGGTTGTATGTCAAATACTACACATGCCAACTGTGGTGTGTGTGAGGTGTCACAGATAACAAAGCCTGTCATGCGTTGTATCTATGTATCGCACGTCCTGGTCTCGATACTTCTGCACAGTAATATTGCCTCTTGAACCACATTTACAGCGGTGGTCAGTGACCACCCCATGGTGAAGTCTTCATAGAACACGTGCGCATACCTCATTCATCTTGGCTCGATTGCTGGGTTCGACCGTTAGTAAGCGGCGGATGAGATTTCGAGCATCTGTCGAAAAGAATGTGAAAGCAAGTGTACATCGGTATCTGAGACTCCGCTAGGAACATAATATATTAAGCTGTTAATGTAGTGAAATAAATATGTAATCATCAAACAACTTACATGGACCCGATAGAGTCGGGTTTCTATCCACAGGTGTCCTCTACGAGTGTTGCAGGCAATAGGCGCCATTCGTGAACACCACGCTTTTGCAGGAGAGACCAATAGAAATTGGCATATCCAAACATCAAACTGATACAGCATGAATATATATATATATATATATATATATATATATATATATATATGTGTGTGTGTGTGTGGATTTATACCTTTGCTGAGATGAGGAGGTGCCCGGTACAATCCCGCCTGTATCTTGCTGTACAGCGCTCGTACATTGGAATCATCGAAAGGTAGACATCCACATAGCAGTGCATACAAAATCACACCTGCAATTGGTCCCACGCAGAAGAATGAAGCTTTGAACCACATGTGTAACAAGAATGCAACGACTGCGAAGTTAACCGGATCAAGCGTTACGGATACGCCCCATTACGAAGCGTGTCTGAAGACAAGCCGTGGTGCCGGTTTATCATTGATTTGGTTGAGCTACCCACGCCCGATCACTTGGACACGGAAGGATGCCAACGGAGTGCGTTATCGCGTATATTGTTTAATTTAGTATCGAGGTATTTAGCATGTATGCTGTGAGGAGTAGGGATGCCAATGGAGTATATTATACAAGTATACTATTGACTAGATTCGAGGTATATAGTGAGTACATTTAGGCGTACAATGTGAGAAACCGACGGGGAGAGGCCATTGCGAGCGCGTGGGTGGAAACACCATGTAAATGTGATGGACAGAACACAACACTTGAGCATGTAATGTAGGTAACTAAAGATGTAGCTGTAAGACACTTTGGAGCTTGATTGGCGACTAGACATACATGCAGACATAGGCATATGTAATAGCAGGGGCATTTAAATCTTGCATAGATGCACAAATGTGAAAGCATATCCTCAGCCACGGGCAGTATTAATTATCATCCGATACATTTGATGAACCAATTTTCATAAGGCCAGAAAAGTAAAAAAATATAGTGCTCTCATCGCCACCAAGCCTCGAATAGGTACATATACACAAGCAACGAACTCACATAGAGCATTATTGGTGTATAGCGATAAACCTAAAACAGACACATATGTACAACGCTATTATTCTCATAGGATTCTGGGGAAAATACGAAATTGAACACGTTAACGCTCACACACCACACTATAGACACACTATAACCGCTGTCTTTATGTTGGAGATATATATGGAACCCAAAAGTATACAGCCTCAACCCTACCTTATATAAATCTATAGACATAAAAGGTAAAATGTAACAGTTTCTATCAACCATACGTATTGCCAACAACGCACCTATGCTCCACATGTCCACCTCAGGGCCGCAGTACTTGCGCCCCCCCACCATTTCTGGGGCTGCGTAAAAGGGTGAGCCACAAAACGTATCCAGAAGTCCATCGTCAGAATACGTATTACTGAATCCAAAATCAATGATTTTGATGTTGTTATTGGCATCCAGCAGCAGATTCTCTGGTTTCAGGTCGCGGTGCACTATTTGATTCTGAAAAATAAATACATAAAACCCGAATAGATTAATGAGAGCGGTGGGACAAAGTAAACAAACCTCTGGACAAATACCGAGCAGAGGGCAGCTACGGCCACCTATGAAGTCCTAGTATTGCACTCATACGCTTTGACAGCGTGAAAAGGGTGTGTGTAGTGGGCAAACTAACAGGAGCTGGATAAACCGGATCAGAGACATACATCGAAAACAAACCGTGAATCAAAACATAAGGCACATGGAATTTCTATTTCGTGCACCCAACATCTGGTGACATGGAACGCATTTGTTGGTTAGCTCTGTATGCGGTAACTCGCGCGGAATCCACTCAGATAGTTGCGAGCTTCAACGAATAGCTAGCCAATCCCACACAGGTGACGTGCACGTCGAGACACTGCTGAGGGTCCATGGATCCCTCGTGCATGCGTGTGTGCATAAGTTTGGGTTGGAGTGAATGGCTACAGAGGCGATGTCTGTCAGGACTACAACTCTCGAGGTGAGCAACACAGTAACCAACGGGTTTGGGATTTAGGGTTTTAGGGGTTTGGAGAAAGCGACAGCGTGTTCTACTACCGTATCTGGCCCAATGGGACCAGAAAACACCCCACATCACTAACTACATATACCTTCGATTAGAAAGCAGACACTGTTACATCTGGCCTACTTAAGTTATATGACAAAGACTTTCACAATTCTTCCTGGCCAACTCCATTCATTCCACGCACAACTCACATACCCCGTGACAATAGTCTATAGCGGATATAATTTGCCTCAGAAACTTTCTCGATTCTTTTTCTTTGACCTGCGTAGCAAATAGGAACAGTTTCTCTTTTAATTTAAGCTGTGTCAGACTTTGTTTTCTAATTCCAAATGAAGTCAGTATTCCTTATATGGGCACGTAGATGTCTGTAAATGTATTTCCAGGGAGTGATGATGGGAACAGGAACTTATCGTATTGATCGAATAGATACATTCATGTTTGCGAACTGCAACTATATCAATCTATGAATACGTTTCATAGTCGACATAAAAATATACTCGTGGATCAGCATGGACGTTTTGGATGAACAAAATCGAACAAAATCACGTGATAGGAGCGAAGTGCGCTTCCCTGAATAGCGAACAACAAAACATGTATATGATTGAATAACTATTCAGGTTCTAGTGTATATCTACTGCATGTATATCCATACACAGTGAAACATATAAAATTATATATTTTCATACATATAGATACAGATACAGATACAGACATAGATACAGATACAGATACAGATACAGATATATATATATATATATATATATATATATATATATATATATATATATATATATATATATATATATATATATATATATATATATATATATATATATATATATATGTATATATATATATATGTATATGAATATCCATACATAAATGAAGATATAAATATTGATACATATAAATACATTTATAAAGTATAAATATTCCTACATATAAATACATTTATTAAAATATAGATATTCATACCAATAGATAAATATATAAAGAAAGAAATATTCATATAAACCCTTTGTCGTGCCCATCCAAATAAAGCAATTTGTATACTGCGGATCCTTCTTAACACTCAATTCCCAATTCGTTTAGTGCACACCTGGCGGTGGGCAACAATGTAGTCGAACAATTCGCCGCCCTCAGCATATTCCATAATCAGGATGATTTCCGATTGTGTATCGAGGATGTCCTCCAATTTCACGATATTTGGGTGATCTGAATGTTAAAGTGGGATCAATCAAATATGAGGCAAATTCGGCTATGCTGACTCACACACCGTATTGAAGGCAATTTGTGCGTAGAGTAAGATAATTTAAAGGCAATTTATGTGTATGAAAATGCGATTCAATGACAATTTGCAAAAATAAAAATATGATTTGCAGGCAATTTGTGCATATGTAAATGTGATTTGAAGGCAATTTGTGCGTATGGAAATGGGATTGGATGCAGATCTTGACCACTACACAGCTGAGGATAGACGATAAAAACTTGCTTCGACTGTATGTACAAACTGGAAGGAACGGAACAAATTTATAGTTGCCAGATATCCATGCTTAACCGAAAGTGTGGATGAGCATATACCTGTTGTACTGTGCCAGCCCACACGCTCACATGCACGCAAAAGTCGTAATAATACAAAGCCACCCATATGCAAGGAAGATTGTGTACGAGTATGTAGTATGTATGTGCATGTGTATACATGTCTATCCACAACAAACTGGCGCCTACATACCTAATAGATGCAGTGCTGCGATCTCTCGATTGACTCGGGTCATGTGCTTTTCATTTTTGATGTTTTCCCGTTTTATGAATTTGACAGCCACCTGGCGTTGAGAGTGAGGCCAATTGGTTTGGTTCGTTAGAAAAGAAGAATACCAAACATACAACGTGCGTAAGCAAGAAGATATACTTTGGGAGCCTTGTGCGGGCGTATGTGTGTATCCCTTACACATGCATATGCGATGCGAGAACACTCTGAATCCGCACAAGTGCGTGCAATCACCTAGTGCCGGTGCATATACGTATACAAGTGTTTGCTCGACTTCCTTATGTTGGAATATGCTTGGTATGTGATGCACATGTATACATGCATGTGAGTGTTCTGTAACAGCTAACCATAATTTGCGTGAGTAGGAAATAGTTTTCAATGTTGTAGGCCAGGAGTTGTTCTCATTGTGAGATGGTAAGTACATAGTCACGTGTACGATGTGCATACAGTGATAACAAATGTTACACACATATGAACTTACATATAGATGTAGATACAGATACAGATATGTATATATATACAGATATATATATATATATATACAGAGATATATATATATATATATACATACATATGTGTGTGTGTGTGAGGGGCATGTAATTATGTATTCATTCATATATATATATATATATATATATATATATATATATATATATATATATATATGTATATATATATATATATATATATATATATATATTATATTATATATATATATATATATATATATATATATATATATATATATATAATACCATATATGTATATATATATATATATATATATATATATATATATATATGTGTGTGTGTGTGTGTGTATTGTGTGTGTATGCATACATACACACTCGCACACAAACATCCCATTGTAAAACACTCCAAAACTAGTACATTACAATTGCTTGACCTTCAAATAACACAAAACATAGAACGTCCTCGCATTGACCAATGCTCGTACCTTTTCCTCGTGTTCAGGTTAAGACCCAACTTGACTTTCCCATAAGTACCTTCGCCTAACGTTTTGCCGACTTGATAGTCTCGCAACTGAGATAGATGGAGAGACATAACTTGCGAGTGGGTAACATGAAAATATGATAACGCATTCAGAGGTACACCGCAGTACGCAAAGTGCAGAAGCGAGTACGTAAATTGATGAGCACTACTACTTTTAGAAAAGAAACGAAGGACAGCACTTAACGACATAGTTTTGCGATTGTTTGCTTACTAAATACAAGCAATTTTGGGCGTAACCCTCAACCGATTGCCGAACTATGAGAAAACACGCATAAAGCCAACACTGTTCGGTATATATACAGATAGGCATACTGTAGTATAACATCAAAATTGAC
>LUCW03000806.1:35000-65654 GCA_001586965.3 Sphaeroforma sirkka | reverse complement strand
CTATTCCTACTGCAGGCCATTGAAATACTGTCGTACGTCTGCGCCTCAGTCGCGTTGGCGGTTGTTTTGTAACCGCCATTCTGCTGATCAAATACAGGTGTGTCTTCTCGTGAACGATTTGTGTTATAGTGGTTAAACGCATAAACGCATTGAATCATGTTCATAGCACGCGGAAGAATCTGAATACTCTGTGTAAAACGAATTTTATCCTCCGGATTGGGAATTACTTTTGTACCCAGGTTGATACAGCACAGCATGCACACACAAACACACATATATATATATATATATATATATATATATATATATATATATATATATATATATATATATATATATATATATATATATATATATATATATATATATATATATAGATGATACAGTTACAGTATATATACACCCGTATATAGATATATATATATATATATATATATATATATAGGATGATACAACACAACATATATATATGAGTCTACATACATACGGATTGGCAATACCGTATACATATATATATATATATATATATAGATAGATAGATACATGCATACACATACAAAGACGATGCAGCAAAATATACATGCTTATGTATACGTACATAAACATATAAGATGAAAAAAGTACAGTATATATATATGCGTGTGTGTACAACACATTCATACACGTATAAGATGATTCCGTGCAGTATATATATATATATATATATATACATATACATATAAGAGGATATAGTACGGTTTATTCACACATGTATACACATGCATGCAGATATACTTCAGTCTGTATACACATTTACTATCGTCGCCCGCTACGTACAGTGTACCTGTAGATGTGATATATTAGATACGTTACAAGGACAGTTCAACAGCACATTCGCCACCGTACAACACATTATATGAACTATGTAGCGCCTCTGCAGTAGTTCATATAAGTATTTAACTATTCTGATATCTATCGTATGAAAATAGACAGATACATCTTTTTGATCAACTCGTATTTCTGGCTCATAGTAGCAAATAGATCAAGTCCTAGGCTATTTACACGCGTAGACTTGTGTACCGGTCTCGGCATAATATATATATATATATGTATGTGTGTGTGTGTGTGTGTGTCTGTGGTATATATATATATATATATATATATATATATATATATATATGTGTGTGTGTGTGTGTGTGTGTGTGTATGTGTGTATGTGTATCTATATTTATATTATTATTATTATTATTATTAATTATTATTGTTATTGTTATTGTTATATTATTATTATTATATTATTATATCATATATTATATATTATTATATCATATATTATATATTATTTAATTATATATATATATATTATATACGTATGTGTATATATTTATATATATATATATATATATATATTGACACATTCATTATTTTTACGCATGCACGTACGTGTGTGTAATAGTTCTGTGTATATTTGTACATATATTGCTATTTGTGGAAGTATTTCTATGTATTCACGTCATTCCTATTTACCCATCATGTACATACCTTCTAACCCAAAATTTCACTGAAATCTCGCCCCGACATACTATTACCAAATCAATTAATCATCGCAAGTATATAGTCCCTTGTAGTCCTGTGCTCTAATACAGGCTGCTGTGGGTATTACATCTATGTTGGTCATGACACTCATTGCCTGTCTCTCTCGTAGGCGCTACCGAGTGATGCGCAGTGGGAGTGTGCTGTTCATGACCATCATTCTCGCTGGACAGTTTCTGGTGGCAATATCCATTCTGACACCGGTACGTGCCCGTACTATATCATATGAACATACTTATGACTGGTCATGCATCGACCCATGATATATATATTCAAAATCTTACAGCCTTACAGTCTTTTTATGCTGATTACTGTTTTTCATTGTATTTTGAAATCTTATGTTCTTGATTCTTGATTCCACTTCATATCTTAATCTACCTACCCCTCTACCACGTCTATGCGTGGTCTTGTGGTTCTTGCTGTGGTCTCTGTCACATGTTTGCATGCATGCCCTGATACTTCAGCAATGCCACTTGAGCTCGAGGCTATAAGTTGTACACGGCATCAACGTATATATACTCGCACGTATATCTACTTCCAAGTTCACATATTACTTTCAACCACCTAATCACCTACTACAGTACAATGCTATGCTACATGAGCTTGTGGCGTACTCTGCACTGAGTTCGGTGCTCAACTGTTGCTTCTTCATAGGCCTGATATCCTCGGTAATGGGCTGTATCGTCAAAACCTATCGGTATGTGTACGTATTTATATGTGTGTGTCTATATGTATGAACGTATGCATATATATATATATATATATATATACATGTATATATATACATGTATACATGTACATATTAATATATATATATATATATATATATATATGCGTGTTCATATGTGCATCTAAGTAGTGTAGTGTATGTGCATTATTGAGTGTCTTCGCACACTCAACATGTATACATGTACATATTAATATATATATATATATATATATATATGCGTGTTCATATGTGCATCTAAGTAGTGTAGTGTATGTGCATTATTGAGTGTCTTCGCACACTCAACTGTGAACTCAAGTATGTAGTTGAGAGGATATATTGACGAGTTATGTACTCATTCATGCATGTGCGTGTATGGGCTCATAGAGCATGGGTTGGCGGTCTCTATACCAGTGTTTGTATATAGTCTAACGTAGTATGTTTACAAGTCTTGTTAGGGCTGTGAGAACCATTATTGCGTCTATGTAATCCAAGGCCGGATTGGTGAGTAGCTTCCTGTGCAAATGATATGACTAAATGGTGCGGTCTATGGTTCTGTTCTGTAATGCACTTTAGAAGCGCAATTAATTACAAATCTACTTCCCGTATGTGTCAACTATCATTCAATACGTTCCGTCTCCGATTCTCGTATACTTCGCCATGTTTTCCGCTGTCTGCGTACAATGACTAATTAATACGTTAGGTGCCGTGACTTCGTACACTGCTACAGCTTTTCCTGTATTCGTACAGAGGCAAAAACCTATTAACGCATTTTGTCATCTGTTCAACACTAAACGAATTCAACACTATCTTGAACGGGTATCCGGATGTATCGCTCTCAGGATATGGGTCATATTCAACTGCCCGTTTGAAATCAGCAAGGGCAAACTCACCACCAAGAAGCTGCTGCTGTTCTTTTGCCTGGCCATGGCGCCGGTGTGGGGTATGTACCCATCGCGAACGAGGACAGTGTTGCTATGTATTGATGCGTGTCTACAAACATAATGTGTTGCTGTGTATAGCTCATGTTGCTCATGTCCTGGTTGTGATGACTATTTGTCAAGTATGCGCCACTTTTTGGTCATAGAAGTGTCGTATATATTTATATATATATATGTATACATATTTATATGTATATATATTTATATGTATATTTAAATATTTTTATATTTATATATAAATATATATATATATATATATATGTATATATATGTATGTGCATATATATTATGTGTATATATATATATATATATATATATGTATATGTATATATATATATGTGTATATGCATATATATAAACATATATATATGATGTGTGATGTGCACATGTGTACATGCATATATATATATATATATTATGATGTGTGTGTGTGTGTGTGTGTATACATGTAAGATGTATGATGTATATATGCATGTATATGTATATGCATATGTGTATACGTGTATGTGTATATGTATATGCATATAACAATATGTATATGTATATGTATATGTATATGTATATGTATATATGTGTATGTATATGTGTAAGTATAATATATAAGTATATGTATATGTATGTATGTATGTATGTATATATCTATCTATATATATATATATATATATATATATATATATATACGACTAATGTTCCAGTACCATCTGCCGCATCTCGTAGTGTTTACCTCATACCCAAATCCTATCACTACCTTACCAACGCTTTCCCCATGTACTTCACTTAGTGGGCTGCGGGGCGTATGTGATCTTCTGTCAGCCGACTGTCAAGTATGACTACACCGCAGGAGAGAATGGGAACACATACGCCATCCCCAAACCAACAGACGCGGTACGTATGTGGCAACAGTGTACTATGCAAACGCATGCGGTCGATATAGATGCAGCGGCAGCAGTCTACTATTCAAATGCATGTGATGGACAGAGATGCTGTGGTTGGTTGAAGTGGACATGAATCGAAAGGCGGTCTTAGCGGTGCCTGTGAGTGTGAGTGTTACAGTACCGACAGCCACACCTTTGTCCGTGTTGTTCGTTTGTTTTGCATCACAGTTTGACATCGTAGCTGCATGTCTTGGTACTGATGAGTGTGCCTGCATTCATTCTTTCGTTTACGTAAAGTACGTAGCTGCATGTCTTGGTACTGATGAGTGTGTCTGCATTCATTCTTTTGTTTACGGAAAGTATGGGCTGTTTGCCGTGTACGATAAAACTACAGCGTACAGTCATAGCCGTATAATTTGTCAATCCGTATCGTGAATGGAGTATTTTCTCGTCACCACAATAACTGCGGCTGGGTGCAACATGTGAGACTGATTGCCCTAGTGTTGTTGAGATCAACGTTCTCATAGTAACACTCGAACGCATCTCTGGAGCAATCTACGTGTTTGGTTTGCTGTAAACAACAATACACAGCAGCCTATTCAGGTGTTGTGCTATAATTATCGAATTGGAATTCAATTCCAAGTTCGGTTCGCTTTGAACGTTTTGTATACCGATGATTGTACTGATATATCTTGTCTTCTCTACAAATGCATGCACAGACGGTCTACTTCACAATCGCATTGATCATCTACACGGCGGTTGTCAGTAAGTTGATAAGTCGTATATATATATATATATATATACATCCCAAGCCTGCTTGAACATGCCAGGATTGATTTGATAGTATGCAGTTGTGCAGACCTCAGTCTCATTTAGTCTCAGCAATCATCCATGTATTGCCCTCACTTCCGCTCGATGTACAATGCCTATGGCTACACGTACTTCTCCTTCTACGTGCACGCGAGGAGACTATCTGCAAACACAGTCAAGAAGATTTATGAGCTTATATACACATACTCGCTTTGTGTGCTTGCTAGCTTAATCCCCATGGTTGATACGGTTCGGTTTTCAGTACACATTCCTATCTTTCCCTCGCATTGTATATGCAGTTATGACCGTTGTGTGTTTGTACACATTCCTTATCTATCATTCCCTCTCATTGTATATGCAGTTATGACCGTTGTGTGTTTGTACACATTCCTTTCTATCTTTCCCTCTCATTGTATATGCAGTTATGACCGTTGTGTGTTTGTACACATTCCTTATATATCTTTCCCTCTCATTGTATATGCAGTTATGAGCGTTGTGTGTTTGTACACATTCCTTCTCTATCTTTCCCTCTCATTGTATATGCAGTTATGACCGCTGTATATTTCGCCGTGAAGACGCGCAAGGTTCCTTTGTTCTACAATGAAACTCTGGTATGTGACTACAGGAGACTGAGATTTGCGTACAGAAACGTTAGTCTGTGCGTTGGAACGGCCGAGCAACCAGAACATTGTAGATCAATATGCATATGCAAGTGAGAGTATGTATACTGACAGTGAGTGTAACTATAACGGTTACCCACTACTCAGAAACAGTGGCCTGTGCGTCGTTATTACGTTGTTTAATATACACATACATACGTATTTCTGAGTAAATATAATATTATGATATATACATACGTATTACTGTGTATATATAATATTATGATATATACATGCGTATTACTGTGTATATAGTAATATGATATATACATACGTCCACGAGTGAATATATAATATTATGATAAATACATACGTATTACTGTGTATAAATACTCATATGATGTATATATACGTATCACTGTGAATATATAATAAAATAATATATACATCCGTACACACATCCGTACACAAGTTTTTATGTACTGATTTCCTCGTCACCTGATTCATTTACCTTTTACCTGCTGTTTCGTTTACATTTTACATACTGTTTCATATACGTTGTACCTCCTGTTTCACTTATGTATCTTCTGTTTCATTTACATTTTACTTACTGTTTCGTTTACGCTTTATCTACTGCTTCATTTATATTTCACCTACTGTTTCATTTACGTTTTACCTACTGTTTCATTTTAATTTTACCTACAGTTTCATTTACGTGATACCTACTGTTTCTCACCACATACAGTGGATCTGCTGGGCGCTCTACAACATGGTGGCGTGGTTTATGCTGCGAGTGATCTGTGATATGACTGTGACTGACGGCTTAGTCGAGGCGATCGTACAGCGCTTTACATCTCTGGTCGTCTGTGGTATGTTTTCCTTGGCTAGTTCCCTATATGAGTGTTCTGCTTTGTGTACCTTGGTCCCTTGATGGATCTGCTGCTTACTGGTTACCTCTTGTGCGTTCGCCTTTGTGTTCCGAGGTTGCGTGTATTACTGTATGTATCACGTACGTATAGCCCCATCACACGTGACTTGGTGCGTTCAAGTATGTATGAGCGTTCTTTAAATGCAACAGCTTGCCGTCTTCCTTTAGCATGTAGCTTTGCATCCACATGTGATGATAGATTTATTCTGTTTTCTGTGGTGTAAGGTATACATGTCTATATATTCTCCTCGCAAACTTCGACTGCATCTGATAATGACTATAAATCCTTTAGAGCTGTGAATATATACCCTGCGATTCAGTTCCATCTATTCTCATGCCATTCCTTCGTCCTATGACAACCGATTGGTATAGCAACCTCAGACACTCAACGTATATCTGCCCTGTCCTGTCCCAATCTTGGTCTCAATAGTTGTTCACGCGTCGAGTAAGATGTACACTATGTATTCGTCTCATAGCATACGACCCACATTGATCTCTTAAGATGTACACTATGTATTCGTCTCACAGTATACGACCCACATTGGTCTCTGGGCTTCTTGGCCTGATTTGCAATGCCCGATCTGTACCTCTGCAGCCAGAAGCGCTATTCTGTTACTTGCCACTTATTGCCCACCCTTCATCATCCAGTGGCATTTGTGTGCCTGACTTTCCTACCCAAATTGTCTTCATTGTCCAGTGGGATTTGTGTGCCTGATTTTCCTACCCAATTTCTTTTCATTGTTCAGTGGGATTTGTGTGCCTGATTTTCCTGCCCAAATTCTTTTTGGTCTGGACCGGGCGAGGGAATGACCATTCGGGCATTTCGAATCATCCGGAAGTGCGAGAGCAAGAGAGAGAAGCCAAACGACGCTCACAAGACGTACAAAACGATGCAGCCCCAGAGACCGAACCCTCGGTACGACTGTGTGTGTTATGGGACTGCCTGCTGGTCGGGTCTAGATTTCTGAGTGCTGTGTGCGTATCAATCTATGCACCACTATAACGCATGGGTGATCAGTGTTTATAGTTGTGCACAGATCAACAACGTGTAAGACTATAGCGCATGGGTGATCAGTGTTTATAGTTATGCACAGATCAACAACGGGTAGGAGGTTGGCTGCGTTGCATGCTTTCTCAGCTCCACTGGCTCCTGTCCATTCGTCTGTCTCTGGTCCCGTGAATCAACAGTTACACAAGTCCGAATTGACTTGACATTCGCAGCCTTTATACCAGGACGTACATATCAATGGCGATATTCCTTGCGATTGCACATTGTTAGTCATATACCGCATATGTCTCAATATTGGTATCAGGCGTATCACAGCTTGTACTGCAGAACTAGATAATCCAATTTCCATCTCACAAATGCTAATTGTTGAAAACAGAACTAGATAGACGAATTGAAAATCCATCTCTCAAATGCCAATTCTTGAAGCAAAACCAGATCGACCAATTGACTCTCCATCTCACAAATGCCAATTCTCAAAGCAATATCAGATAGACCAATTGGCTTCCCATCTCACAAATGCCAATTCTTGACTCGCTCACCAGAGCGGTGATGAGCACACCATCGTCAGATCAAGTGAATCGGCGCTGTCATCGACATACCGCAGGGCTAAGGGATGGATTCGTAAGGGATCGAAATCAAAAGAGTATGTGAGCTATGAAAAAAGAGCTAGGTGAGGTATGCATGTGCATTGGAACATTCCCCTAATAGGCGTGCGCGTGATTCTTCTGACTTCCGAGCTTTCAGGGTGTTCTGAATAATATATCAAGTACATGTACATTTTGATGGAAAGCCCAGCATTGTTAAACAGACAGGCCTGTGTACACGCGTAGGCCTATTCGTATGTTAAACTATACGCGATCCACGAGGTTTTTCCAAGTTACATTTGTATTCCAGTGTGGTATGATTCTGGTGCGATGATGCCGTTCCAGGTGTCGATTTTACTGAGGTATAGACTATTGGGTACTAAACAGGAACGACCAACAAGTTACTGACAGTAATTTCCCGGACGGTGATGCGGAAGGCTTCGATTCAAGTACCACAATACAGGCAAGACTGTCTACGAGCGATGACGAGACGGCAACTTGACTGGACGAGGGGTTACTTTTTCTTTAAATAAATATGAGAATAATCGGTTTTCTCAAAAAATACCTGTATGCAATAGATCGTGCCGTGAACATTAATGACGAGTATACTTAACATGGCCAAACACTTCGCTGTGTTGATTGCGAAGTTCAGAAAAGGGCCCACGCTAGACCCTCTGTTGATTGTTGTATCCTCCTATTTTGATCCGTTGAAGTGGTAATGGTATGGCTCTCTATTTTGTTGATCCCCCATCTGCAATTGGAGTTGATTACGTAATACATAAGCTTCCACGTTAAAAAATGGCACTGTAGAGTGAACGGAGCCTCTCTGATCCATGCGAATAGCTTAATACAGCTTTTAAAATTGTAATAGGCATAAAGTGTACTATATTGCGGCTGAATATTTTCGACAATATTATAGTATTCGCACACACAACCAGAAATTACTCTCTCCGTCGCGTGATATGGTGCTTAAGGTTCGATTATCGGAACATGAGTTTTATCGATATATTGTAAAGCTTCAAATATCTCTTAAACTACTTGTACGATTGACTACCATAAATTAAATTGGGTGTATATCAGAGGCAGTGAAAAAACAAAACGAATAAATTAGGAACTAACATGTGATTTGAGTACACCCTAAATCTCTTTAACGCATATTATATTAACTATTCTCGAGATAATGCAATAAAACCAGATTTTGTGAGCTGTGAATAGCTGAGGGTTACTAGATCAAAAAACATCTCGGTAGTATGGACTACCCAGCTAGTCAACTACAACGCTCTCGATTCAAATTATTATACTATATGTCAAGAGCAATTGTGAGAGGCGAAACTAAGGATATACATATGTACGTGTACATATATATGACGCTAGTCAGGTATCACGTGCCGTCAACATGCTGTGGTATATGGTTATTGTCATGCAAATTTCTACCACACAATAATTTTAGTACTTGAATGTTTTAAGAGTACTGCCAAAACATTGTAAAGACCATTTACCCGCGTACCGTATATGTCGTATCTTTGATCTTTAGAATTTCCAAAGATACTTTTTCCAGCATCTGATTTGAGCGTAAATAATGCACTTGAAAATCTTGAAGTTTAACAGTTCAGTAGCAGTACCAGTGCTCCACTCAGGTAAAATCACTGATAGTGTACCGTTCAAAATGTGCACTAATCAATACACACTATAGCTAGATTCGATAACTTCAATCAGTATGGACTTAAAATCTTTTCTCAATATGCAACCAAGCACCAAAATAACCTGTAAAGATCTTTGTGATTGCGGTAGCTGGCACGAAACGGAACACAAAATATAATAAGAACAAATAATTCGGACACTTGTAGCACGGTTGACACAACTGCGTATTCCTGAATTTCGGATAGTGTCTCAGTCATGTGGTTATTGTGGCTTAGCAATTCTTTCCAGCCAGTAATCTAAATTGGGTAACAACTGTTGATATAGGGTTGATCACAGAACACAAGTATTAACCATAGTGATATATAACCCTTTGTGGAAAATTTGAAACAACCACGACTGTCGATTAGGCAGGCAAGTCATTATTTTTGCCGGTCTGATGAATATCTGTACACCCCCGCTGCGCGAATTATCTTTGTCTCTTTACTATGACTTCCCCATCTCAATTTTATCCTTTGACCCGTAGGACTGACTAGGATTAGGACTAGGACCAGGACTATGACTCTGACAAGGACTAGACTAAGACTAGGACAAGGGCTATCCCCTCTCCTTTCCAACAAACATATGGCCTCTGAAATCCAACTAACATGCTTCACTCTCATGGGTTTACTTTCTGAGTCATTTGCAAGGATCGTAGACCGCTGCCCGTTCCCAAAATGGCCAGTCCCAAGACTCCAGCATAAAATGCCTTATATATGTCTATGCTTGACAAAGTCGCGTTGGTTATTTCCGGATTGCCTTCTTACTTTTGAAGACGGCGATACCCTCCTCGTACACTCAAAAGGGTAAGCCCTCGAGTAGCCTTCGTCTGAGGGTAGAGGGTAGTTCACTAAAGTCTTTAGGGCGGAGCTGAGTAATTATACGTTCTGTCGAGTGGAGAGACGTCCTGTATATAGTTTTTTTACGGGACCTCCCATTAGGGTGAAGATCATTCTTTGACCTGAGTGTCATGCCAACAATGGAAAGCAGTGACAGATGCTGGGCAACGATAACTAGAATCTCCTATTTCTCAGCCCATTTCTCTATTTTGACAGATTGAGAATACCGTAGTCTGACATAGCACTCTGAGTAGATAGACAATAATTTCACAATTGCTATTGATGTTTGACTCATTATGTTTTTTGGAATATCGCAAAACTCTGTCATTCCAGTCACATGACTCTTCAAACTTTTACCCTAGTGGGGGGGCATTAAAGTGGAGAACATAAGATCATACTGGTCATCTGTTTTCCTCAAGTGCAAGGTGAGTAGACTTTACTACTCCTCCGGCAGATCACCTCGTATTATGGCGGACCAGGACATACGCTCAAGTCCTGCAGCAACAGCAAGGCGTTATTGCAGCACTGCAGAACCAAAAAGGCGTCCAGGTAAATCAACTGGAACCTTTGGTACAAAATCCGACTATCACAACTCTACAGGCGCAGACAAACGGATGACAACGGATTTTTGGTATGGGGGTTTCACCCTGAGAAACCGAGATCCGAAATGATGGCAGATAGGGGTCTCCACGGCAATCTGTACGAGTATTTGGCGTTGTCATTGGGCGCAACTTTCATCCCCTACTGCTTCAACCTTATCGACGCCTTCCGGAAGCTAAAACACGACGCAAAGGGGTTAAGAATTGTACTGTATGCAGACGATCTGATGCACCTGAGCCCAGAACCACTGCATTGCAACTTCTTAATCACGTGGTGCGGATGCAATGACCTCGACTAGCTTGGAAAAAAATGTCACTTCGTCCAGTCAGTCCTGAAGGCGGACAATCTCGACATACACGTCGACCTCGATTTGGGCCAGTTCCAACAAAGTATCCAACAAAGGCTCCTGATGAGAGACTTCAGGAGTAGTCGTATCTCTAAACACGTTAATGGCATTTTACGCCGTCAGCCCGAGAGAAATTCGGGACTTGTTCTCAAATTAATCTATGTATAGGTGGGTCAGCCCGAGAGCACATTAAGAGTAATTTGAGACTTTTTCTCAAATTATCACATTTACAGGCGAGATCCGAGAATACGCCACAAAGACAGTGGTATATTTATTACTAGAAATATACCAGAGTACTAAAGTGTTCTGAATAAGGTTTCTCATATTGATCATATGAGTTTATACCCTGGCCAATCTAAATGGTTGGACACTATTAGTACACATACCATTAGTATATAACTGAGGGTGAGATCACGAATATGATCAATTCGAACGCACCACTTTTTAGTAACAACCCGAGAGCACATTAAGAGTAATTTGAGACTTTTTCTCAAATTATCACACTTACAGGCGAGACCCGAGAATACGCCACAAAGACAGTGGTATATTTATTACTAGAAATATACCAGAGTACTAAAGTGTTCTGAATAAGGTTTCTCATATTGATCATATGAGTTTATACCCTGGCCAATCTAAATGGTTGGACACTATTAGTACACATACCATTAGTATATAACTGAGGGTGAGATCACGAATATGATCAATTCAACGCACCACTTTTAGTAACACTTCCTCTTTACTTATAGTCCGCACCCAACACGCTAACACTTTAACACTTGAACAAGCAATGGTGGATAGATCCGAAGCAGTGGCAATGATACTTGGGCAATTTCCGCCTCACACACAATTTTACCGCAACCTTACCACCACATTATCGAGAATCCAACAAAGGCTCCTGAACAAGCATTTGTGGATAGTTCTGAAGCAGTGGGAGCGATACTTGGGTCTCGTCTAGTGGGCTACCTTTGCCGTTCCCACAGCGAGTCCTTACTTAGTTGACCTCCGCAAACAAGCCAGAAAGTCACATAAAAATAACCCATGGCAAGCCAGCGTCCAGCTCTCAAGTTCTACATTCGAGAAGCTTAAGTAGTTGGTATACGCTCTGGCGAATCATCAACCACGAGAGATCTTCCTCAAAATTCCTCAGAATATTCCTTGACGACGGACGCGTCGAAGCTGGGAGGGGTGGGGTCGGGGGGGGGCTTAGCGATTTTCAAGCAAACCTGAACGCACGCTTGGCGCTAGTCTCCCTCGGAGGCAGTTTGGCCAATTGTGGTTCTGTACTGGAATTACGTGCGATAACCCGGTGCCTTCTATACTTTTGGAATCATCAACATCTGGACTTCCAACAGCCAATGTTAGTTTTAGCAGTCTCCTTGACGGCATTAGCAGCTCTGCGACGCCGTCAATTTCGTAGCTACTTCATGAAGGAATTTTTTTACTCTCACATCGTCAATTTATTGCGACTCACATCGTCAATTTATTGCGACTCTCACATCGTCAATTTGTTGCCTTCAGGCGAGCTGTCAGCAGCTGTTGCGTATATCCCCGGAGCGCTGAGCTCCGCAGCGGACACACTATCACGGTCGGGCAGCGAGACACTGAACCCCCAAGTAGCACATCAACTATATACGGAGTGTGAATCGACTGTGGAAGTATAGCCCAAGGACCTGTTCCCGAATACATACTATCAGCGCACATAACGGTGCCATGTCAGTCGTGCATGCATACCATCAACGTTAGGACAAGCAGGTATATCTGCTGACACCTCCCGAACTGGTCGCAAAGGTACTCAGCAACTTAGAACACAAACAGCCACATCGGTTTTGATCACTCCGTTAGCGTTAAAGGCACCTTGGTGGCCAGCTCTGTCCAACATGACAATCAGTTTACATCTTTTGCTGCCCGGCGACGTGCCTTATCTGGGCAGTACGGCGCAACATTTCTGCACACAACCACCACCTAGGCGGCACGTAGTCGTTCTAATCGTCCCGCGAAACTAGGCAATTTTTCAATATTTTCACGTGTTACGATTGATTTATAATCAGCGGTATCACAGACGGAATAGCACGCCAATATATTACAGAAATCAATTGCTTTCGCAGTATTTCGCGATATGCTGCTATCCGATACCTCGTCGATTTGATGCAAGAGCAAAACTGAGAGACTACAGTAGTAGGCGTATTTCTATATACGTTAATAACGTTTTACGTCGTCAGCCCGAGAGTAATTTGGGACTTGTTCTCAAATTAATATAAATATAGGTGGGTCAGCCCGAGAGAACGTAATAGTATTTTGAGACTTCTTCTCAGATTATTCTATTTATAGGACACGGGCCACCGGCTAGCCGAGAGCCGAGGTCCGAGACTAAATGTGGTAACAGAGAATATGATATATTTATTTCTAGAAAATATATCCGAGTGCTAAAGTGTTCTGCATAAGGTTTCTCATACTGATCATATGAGTTTTTACCCTGGCCAACCCAAGTGGTTGAACACTAGTACAAACACCATCAGTATATAACTGAGGGTGAGATCATAAATAAATTCATTCGAATGCACCATACTTTAGATACACAGCACTTTACTATTAGTCCCCACACCGCACGCTAACAACTTAGATTTAAAGTCTACTACATTGTACTCTAACAAAAACAAGTAGCCCCTACAGACACATACGGTCAGCGCAAAACTGAACGAGATGACTACCACCATATGGGGTGAATTGAAGACAGCTTACAAGTACATTTAATCCTCGATGGCCGTGCAACCTCGACTGAAGCTCAACGTTTACTACTGTCCTGCCATATCAGTACACTGGCGTGTCCTCCTCGATTTCTTCTTCCTTGTCGACTCCCGGATTTCATTATGACTATTTTAGTCCGGTCCACATTGTATTCGGCGATGCCGACACGACAATGTTCACCACTCAGGTCGGACGCAAGCGGCATAACCAAAGTAGGAGTACTTATGCCACACAGGTACGCCCTGTAGTTAAAACCGAGCTGCGCTTAGTCAAGAATGTTAAGTCTAAAATAAGTGAACTCACTGCCGTATTTATTAATCACATTCCTATGTGGGACGAGATCGTAAATTGATCGCCCGGAATAAGGGCGTTGATTTGCCGTAGGTCCAAGCACGCCCGCACTTTGATAAGTTCTCCCGATGATGTGAATGATGGTACTGCCAACAAAGGGAGGTTAACAATCGAGGCAGATGTTCGAATATTATTGACCAATTTGTGTTCCCATTTATGCACTTGTTCCGATACATGTGGTTTGTACTTATCAGAAATAAAGTTTCTTGTCTGCCGACGTAAGCCTAACAGTTTATCTCGAAGTATAGGGACTGACACTTCACTATCCGGGAGTGTACAACGAGTCGCATCCAGAATTGTATTATTAGCATCCAGGTATTGGCGTAAGCGATTTCGTGTGTCATCTGGCTCGGACAAGTCTAGAGCCATTGGAAGACTGATCGGTTCCCGTAGTCCATCCATAACATTACCATTAATCTCTGGGGATAGAGATACTAATCCGGTTAAACCTAATCAATATCCATACCCAGTATTATGTCAATGTTATCCGGTAAGTTCATAAGTTCAAACGTACAGCCCTCAGTAGTAGCTGACCCGTACTGGACCTTTGTTGCTTGTTGTTGCCCAAACGTGAAGTCCAGAAGGCCTTGTCTAATATATGTAGCTATCATTGGCCGGTGGTGTAATAGAAAGGTGTGCCTTATCTGCGGATACCTGAGTGATGACTGAACGGTTGGCCCCCGTGTCAATAATGGTGCACATGTCACGTTCGTTTACTTGTAAAGTACTATATACACGGTTGGCAGTAGGAAACAATTTATCTTTCACTGCAAATATTCTTGTTGCCGTACGACCAAATGACATGCACTTGTTTACATCAGGCACTCCAGCCTGTCAATCCGAATCTGTTCCAACTTCCTAGCCTTCGGGTGTCTGCTCGTCTTCCATCAACTCATCGTCACTATGCACATACGACTCGTCGACCAAGTCATGAGTGTACATCACTTCAGCCTCTTCCGTCTCGGTTGGTGGTTGATCAGGCACGATATCACCGTCCACTCACAGGTTTGGTTCTCCCGCCAATCTCCAAAATCCAATAAGTCTTTTTCTTTTTTTAACTTTTCTTCAGATGGAACTTTATTTATATTAGCCAATGTATTAACTTGACTTACGTTTTAAAGTCTATCTACAAATTAGGCATGTGGTCATGAATACTTAGTAATTCTAGTGAAAACTATTCAATAAAGAACAGCTAAGAGGTACGTCCTGTGTGATCGAGGATATTAAGGCTCTCACCAAGAGGCAGTCCCGATCATTCTCACACAAGCTACCGCTGCTAAATCCTAACTGACTTAAATTGTGTCTTTGTTTATATAACATAGTTTAAAAACATAGAAATACCCATCGAAGTTTACATATTTTTTAGTTAATTAGTAGTTACCGTAGTGGACTGCTTCTAGACTGTCTAATAATTGCTTACTATCCATCTTTAGACTCACTTGGCCCAAGCTTCAAACGGGAACTTACTGACCACTTCTTCCCATCAATCTTTCCTGAACCACTACAGCGACTTTGAGAGCCATACCATATGTTCATACATTGTAACATACATACTTGTCATTTTTGAAATAAATAATATTATCCCTATCCAGCGACAGACCTGTAAGTATTCTATACTACCTTATAGTGGCTAATACTGCCCTAAAGTTAGCTACTATACCTAGACCTTATTAATTTTCCTGTTCTTGAGCTATTAATATGGCTAAAGGAAACTCTAAAGGCAAGGGAGCCGCCAGCTCTAAGCCTGCTAAGCCTGTTGAGGTTCCTGAGGTCACTGGGGACGCTGGTCCATCTGGTACTGAGCCTACCGTTGAAGTTGTAGAGGACGACGTTTCTGAGCTTGGTTCTTATGAAAACTCTGACGATGACTCGTCGGACCCTAAAGCCTGGGAAGAGGAGGTCTCAACTGCCGCGGAAAGGCTTGCCAGCGTCCGTGTGTCTCCTAGTAGTGCAGCCCAGGGCATCGGCTCGCCATCTGACCGTGAAAAGTCAGATATTGGAAAGTCTATATCTCCTGAACCAGTGGAGGAATCGTCTCGAGATCGACGGTTTATTACTACTAAAAGTCAGTCTGATCCACCTATTAACAAAGATGGCGGCGTTCCATTTCGTGAAATTTCATTGAATGTCTCGCCACTGAATGCCTCGCCACCGAATGTTGAGGCAGAAGACGCAAATGTTGGGGACGCCATAACTTGACAACGAGTGGTTGAATCTTCTCAATCTCGACGTCATTTGAATCGCAAAGAGGAGCTTTTAACGGAGCTAGCCGCTGCCGCAGTTTCTGCCCCTTTGATCATATCCCACGTGGCCGATATTCTTCCTATACCGAAAAAAATATATATATCGAGCCGGAGTTCGAACCTGAGGCCCTCTAGTTTGCCAGCCAACAGGGTTACCACTGAGCCAGTTACCGCTGGTGATGTGAGTACAATCTCAAGATTTAATTTCTATAGCTCGGAAGCTACAATCGACCACCCTCTCGACAAACTTAACCCTGTCAGAGGCTATGATCGTATGGAGATCGATGAGGCTTACCACCCTCATAACATCGATCCTCATTTACCATCTAACCCTGGTAATCACGACTTTGTTAATCGTTATACCAGTACCTCACTAGATAGTACCCACTCTAGCACTGAAGACGAGGAAGTGAGAACCAAACAACAACGTCTCAGGCTATTACGTTCTGGTATGCAAGTCCTTGAGGACCGTCTATTGAATGACTCTGACCTTGACGATAAGAAAGCGGATAACATTCGCTACCTAATCGATAACAAGAGAAAGGAGATAGACTCCATCTTGACACTAGCAGCCCGTAGCACTGAGCGTGAACCTCGTGTACGCTTCGAATCAAGCTTTATAAAGCAGCTAGACAACGCGAAGGCTGAGGTCGAGTTCTCTACTAATGAGAGTACAGTGGAGACACTGAAGGTCTTTGACCAACTTAAGGAGTCTGCCAGCCTTAAGGATAAGCAGATGACAAATGCCTTTATTCATTTCTGTGAGTCAGAGGAATGGAAAACTATCTTGAAGGCCTATGAGCCCAACTGGAAAGCCCTATCCTAGCGCCAGTTGCGTGAGAATATACTTAACTCTTTCTTTGAAGATGCACGTGACCATGAACTTTTAGAGTCTCGCAAGACCTTTACGAACGATACTAATATTCGAGGTGGTCTAGCTCATATGACACATATGAACACTCGGATGGGAGGTCGTACCTATACTGGCGAATATTTATTAATTTGTCAGATGATGGAGACTCTGGGGGCTAGCCTATTTGAGAAGGTCAATGATGATATTATCACCTATAGTGATTTGCGATCTATGACTTGGTTTGTCTTCGAGAAGATAGTTCAAAAGCATACCAACTCATCTACTAGAGTACTTAGTACCTCGAGCTTTACCCAGCCCGCTAAGCGTACCGCGACAGAGAATAACACTGCGCGTAATACTAAGAAACCTCGCACTACTGCTGGAGGTGGTAATGTCTCTACTTCTACTGAACCAAAGGGTGAAAGGGAGGAGAGAGCATCTTGCAAGAAGTGTGGTTACAACCTCACTAAACGTGATGGCAAGTGGAATGGTAGACACGACTCTGTTAAGTGTGCACCAGGCAAGCCAAACTTTGGGCACTATATGAAAGAGTATACTACTTACAAGGGTACTAACGGTTGGCACAAAGATGAATGCAAGGACATGCCGGACGTCCAAGTTAAGCACAGACAGTTCTATATGTGTGCACTAGAGCAAGATTATGAGAAAAAGTTCATTAAAATCTATACCAAAGGAGATGAACGTATATTTCAAACCGTTTATGTAAATGGAGAAAAAGTAATAGCACTTTTTGATCCAGGGGCTGAAATCTCTGTTATCTCACGCCGAGTAGCCTACGCTACAGATATGGCTATCCATAAAGAAACAACTAATTTAATCTTGGGAAATGGCAAAGTTAACACTTGCGAAGAAGCCATTGATTATGTACGCATAATGTTGTCAGATAGAAGAGAAGTAACCTAATCGTTACTGACATGACTCAGAAATACGATTTAATTATAGGTATGACTGATCTTCTCAGTTTAGGTATAACTCGCCTAATGGGCTAGACCCAAATAAAAATACATAAACCTCCGGAAGGTGACGCAAAAGATATGATTCCGCACTTTACCGATATAATGATGGACTTAATTATACAAGACAGAAAAATTGTAATAACTGACTGGTGTATGTTTAAGTTCTCTAACGGGTACGTTAAGCTTGACTTAACAAACGTCGACTTCTCTAAGTTAAAGTGTCCTTCACATAACTACGTGAGTTGGAGACACAAAGACGTAGTCAAAATCCAAATTGAATATTGGTTAAAAAGGTCTAGTTGAAATCAATTATGATGCAACCCAGTTAACTTAGCTCTCGTAGTGGTCGATCAATATTAATCTGATGGAACGTTTAGTAAAACAAGAGTAGTACTAGACCTGGCGCCAATCAACAAACTAATTCCGCAACATATTTTTCCCTTACCAAAGATAAGCGAGATACTACGCAAAATGGAAGGTGCGACTATCTTTTCGCTGCATTCCATCAATTACAAATATATGAGCCGCATAGAAAATATTTTTCCTTTACTTGGCAAGGTAAGAAGTACCAGTTTAAAGGTGCACCTGAAGGCTTACACATGTTACCTTCTTTCTTCCAACAAGTTATGATGGAACTATTTGCGGACCTGTCGGATAACGTATCAGTATATTTAGATGATATAGTTATCTTTACAAAGACAGCACATGAACATGTTAAACTCGTTAAGGAAGTCTTAAAGCGACTAAACCATGCCAAACTTAAGATTAACGAGGACAAGTGTTCTTTTGCTAAAGATACTATACACTTACTTGGTTACAAGGTATCTGCAGCAGGGGTAGAAATTGATCCTGGCAAGAAAAAAATTCTGTTGGATTTATCAACACCGATTATTGGAAGAGATGTGAACTCTGTGTGTGGGTTTGATAACTTCTTCTCGGATTCGGTACCTCATCTTTTTCATTACTTAAAGCCTTTCAGTCACCTACGGCTGCACAAAGAACCTTCGGGAAAGCTCGGGACTAAAGAACGTGATGATGCATTCAAGCTAGTCAAAAGTAAAGTAATGGACGCGCCCATCATGCAATACCCTGTGGATGGCGTCCCATTCCAAGTAGCAACCGACGCTTCAGATCGAGCGGTAGGTGGAGTGCTATACCAAACGATAGATGGTAAACCACGTTACATACAATTCTTTAGCAAGAGTTATAATAAGGGACAACGGAATTACCCTACCGTTAAACAAGAACTCCTTGCTATAGTTACTGCACTGAGACAGCTTGAAGACTACCTTTATGGAAGTTACTTCACTGTCGCCTGTAATCAAAAGTCTCTAATATATTTAAAGACATGAACCCTGATTCACAGTTGGTGAGCCGCTGGCATGACATTATTGCTAAGTTCGCTTTTAACATTACACACATAGCAGGAATACATAATCATCTTCCTGACATGCTTTCTTGACTTGTCCCTGACAACCAGAAAACTGTTAAAGAGCTATTAGCAACCGATTGGATGCTTAATAAGAAATGGTTTAACCTCGCTCAATCAAGATGGGGTCCATTTACTATTGATATGTTCGCCGCAGAACATAACAAACAGTCTTCTGATTATAGGTCGTTGACTCATCCTAAAGGTGATGCCTTTCAACTTGACTTATCAAAGCATGATGCGTGGGCTAACTCACCTTGGCAACCAACAAGAATGCAGTCGAGGTGATACCGATTGAGACGGCATTAGATCGTAAAAACATGGAACTAGCTAAGGCCATGGATCAAAGACTCAAAGCTTTAAGAGAATCTGAAGCTCGCACTCAAATTCTTAAAACACTGCTTAAAGAACAGCCAGGAGTTGCGAAACAACTGAAGAAGATACTTCATCAATCTAATGTTGTCAATTACGTATCTCATGAGAGACTACAGATCTCAGGTCAGATTTCACAGCAAAAAAACATCTTTGATTTATGGAAGTCATCAGAGTCAGCTCATTCCTGAGAGCTAAGTCATCAGAGTTAGCTCACTCCCGAGAGCTATCAAGTTGCTCAAATTACTCTCAAGAGTTGAGTTATCACTTAACCGACTTCCGAAAGTAGATTAAGTTTCTCAACCGATTCCCGAGAGTGGATTAAGCCTGTCAACAACAACATTCTAATAATAGCTGCGGTTCTATGTGAGTCACAACCTATGCGGAAAGGCATCATGTGATCAGCGTGAGATTTAGTTGCAGGGAAGTTGAAATAGAAAAGCATCGAAGTGTTAAAGTGTTCCGCATAAGGTTTCTCATACTGACCATATGAGTTTTGACCCTGGCCAGCCCAAGCGGCTGAACACTAGCATAAACACCTTAGGTATAAAACCAAAGGTGAGGTCAGAAATAAATATATACATTTGCACTTTATTTAAAGTCTACTACATTGTACTCTAACAACTTATCAGGTTATCCCTCTTGATACTGAAGTTGCACTATCTAACGGGACTATGGTTCATCCAGCCAGCGTTACACAGAATCTGAACGACTTAGAAGAGCTCGAGAGTAGAGATAAATTAACACATAATTTAACTCATCGAGCATATGAGCATACTTATAATATGGCTATTCGTGCAGGGCTTGATCACCAGGCGCTGAAAGAAACCATACGTGAAGTATACCGACGCTGTACTGATTGTGAAAAGAACCAGATCAAGTGCTACGGTTGGGCACCCTAAAAGGTGTGCCAGAAGACCAACCGATGCGCCGAGTCATAGTAGATTTGGTTGAACTCCTGCGATCCAAGCATACTGGCGATGTTTATATCTGTCATTTCTTATGTGTGGCTTCGGGCTATAACTTACTTTATGCAATACCGAACAAACGCCCGCAAACAGTGGCAGACTTATACTATCACGTCTTTAATGACTTCGGTTTCCCCCGAGTACTATGTTCTGATAACGGTAGTGAGTTTTGTACCGACGTATTGGAGGCACTTATACTCGTATCAGGCATGACCCCATAGGCGTGGTGTTCCTTACAAACCTCAAACGCAGGGTGCAAAGGAGACACGTCATAGAGAACTAAAGAAGCTATTGCGTACCGCACTAGATGACGTTAAGGATATGTGGCCTTATCATTTGAAATGGGTTCAGACTCAAATGAATAAATGCATGAATCCTCAAACTCGAACACTCCCGTTTCACTATTTCTTTGGCCGCTATAGTGAATTACAAGTAAACACGTTACTCCGTGGCTACAAAAGATCGAGCATATGCAGAACGTTGTTTACCCCTGTTTACTCGAGCACAAAAATCGTGCCCTACTTAAACGTATGACCGATGGAATAACACTAAGAACATTGTTCAGTTCAAAGTTGGCGATTATGTTAACATTATAAATCGCAATGCCAACGTTACCGAACTCTCTTCTAAGACAATCGGACCTTTTGTTATTTTCTATCACGATGAGAAGAGTGATACTTACGAAATAAATAACATAGATGGTACTAGCGTAACAAATCTAGGCACTCACCGCATCCCTACCTCCAAACTCTTATTCGCTCGCTCATTTGATTCTGATGTCCCAGTTATGGAGTCACAAGTCAAAGATATAATTGACAAAACATCCGAAGACGGTTACACTTATTACAAGACCCGTTTTATGGATGGGACAGTAGCTTGGCTAGCCTCCGATGCGTTTCGTGAATCTCGCGACTTTTTTTCGTATTTTTAATAATAAATGGAACAAGCGTTTACATAAGAACACACGAGATAAACGAAATTCCCTATTTGCCACCTACTTCCTATGTGACTAAACTTTCTGATCTGCTTATCAACAGAGCAAAAATTCCTTCGAACTTACTTACTAGTGAAGAACAACCTTTGGCTATTACCTTACCAAGTAATAAACGTAAGGCGCCTACATCGGAAATGGTTACTGGACCAAATACTAAACGACATAGAGTACAACATGAGTCTTGAACTCGTACATATAGGCACATACTTACTCGATAAGCCATGACCGAAACCATTTTACTTTGATTCTCGCTTGACAAACTAGATCGTACCTTTACGTACGTCTGTAGTCCTAAAAGCTACTAGGGGCTATGTAGAAATACGGCCTCCGGTCAGTCTAAAATATCAAGATCAAACGAGATAACATATTGGCTTTTATTTGAATTTAAAATGATCTAATACAAGTTCTTTTTCCCATATTTTCGAAGTGTTAAAAATTCACTTTGATGGCTCCAACAGCCAGAGTATTTGGTATGACTCATTTACTTGGACCTATTTGAGACGATAGTAGATGTAGGATATTATAAACTAAATTTTATAATCTCTGAACTACTACTTACAGGTTTTGGTCCTCCCGCCAATCTCCAAAATCCAATAAGTCTTTTTCTTTTTTTAACTTTTCTTCAGATGGAATTTTATTTATATTAGTTAATGTATTAACTTGACTTACGTTCTTATGTCTATCTACAAATTAGGCATGTGGTCATGAATACTTAGTAATTCTAGTGAAAACTATTCAATAAAGAACAGCTAAGAGGTAGGTCCTGTGTGATCGAGGATATTAAGGCTCTCACCAAGAGGCAGTCCCGATCATTCTCACACAAGCTACCGCTGCTAAATCCTAACTGACTTAAGTTGTACCTTTGTTTATATAACATAGTTTAAAAACATAGAAATATCCATCGAAGTTTACATCTTCTCAGACAAGTAGTCTCGCCAGTGTGGATGCATTCGAAGAGTATCACGGTAGTATGCTCCACCTGCAGCTTGGCGTATAAGATTAAGTATACCATGGTTACGGTATACCTGTACGGGGATTTCATGCTCTCGCATTTCCAAAAAAAAACTCAGCCTCGCGTTCGAAATCACGAATCTGAGTATCAAGCGGAACCGATGGCTTCAGCTTCATGCACGCTAATACCTGGCGGTATGCATTATCCTCTAGGTCTT
The DNA here is from genome assembly GCA_001586965.3 of Sphaeroforma sirkka. Taxonomy (NCBI): domain Eukaryota; class Ichthyosporea; order Ichthyophonida; genus Sphaeroforma; species Sphaeroforma sirkka. Next base: position 42,067 of record LUCW03000806.1, on the reverse strand, counting down.
GTTCATGTGTGCGTACAATAAAAGCGATGGCATCCCCAAATGTCATAGTCTGCAATTTTTGCTCGTTCTCCACAATAAAATCCAATAGCGCTTTAAGAGCCCCTACATGTTGTAGAGCTCGGTGTAAGCCCCTTTGCATATAAATCGATTCTAGCTTATGGAATCGATTCTAGCTTATGGAATCGCGCATTCGTGCGCCAGTCCAAGAAAAGCATGCAACTGTATCTTCTGCAGATTATCCAAATAATAGTTGCCCTGTGGGTTGGGCGGCCATTCCTTCGGTGTTCGTTTGTTGACTGTTACTGAGCACGTCTTCAGAGTCTCATTTGACGCACGAGTTAGATCCTACAGTGCACGCGAATCTTCTATGCGTTCTTCTGCTTCTGCATTCATCATCCGTTGAGTCAGTTGAAAAATATGCATCTTCATCTCGGCTGCTGTCGACGCAGTAATGCTAGGCTCCGTAGGTTCCGAACGCTGATAACGCTTCATCGCCTGTGTGTCTTCCAAGTAGTGGTCGTGAGGAACAGGAAAGTGTTTGCGATATGCAATTGTATCGATAGGAACATTCGCTATATCCTGGCAATTTCCTGTATCTCCCCTGGTGATCGTGGGCGATGGTGACGTTGCAACATATCACGAAATAAGTTCATTGCCACGTGACCCTGGTTCATCTGTTGCTGCGGAGACTTCATCACTCTGCAGAAGGCATCAAAAGGACGCTTTGCCGACGACGATAAATTGCGAGGAGTGTCCATATTCAAGTGTAAATCCGCAGGTTCCAAAAACTTTCTACCAGGCGATTTCATCAAAGTTGTCGATACTTGATTCCCATTCAGACCACAAAAATCAGCCGACATCTCATCAGCGGTCAGAATTGTTTGTGCTCGATTTTGAGCGTTCTTCAACATCCGCTCTCTGCGAGAAACATGGACATTATCGTAAAGAGCCACTTGTGGTACGGGCTTCGTGCTGCCAATTATGCGTTTCACCGGGCAAATTTGCTTCATGTTGTTCGTCCCGCTGTCAGATAACTGGTCGATTGGTGTCGACCCTGCCTGCGTTAGGTATCGAGGAGCCCAATGTTGTTGCATTGTTGGCGTGACCTGAGCCGTATCATGGGGCGTAGACGTGTCAATATCCGCCAGTGACAATTCACGGAGTCGGCGGAGTTGCTCTTGAATGAGACGAATATTTTCCGTGGCCTCCTGCATATGCATCATCGTATTCAAAGTGTCCTTGATTAGAAATCCAGTTTGGGGATTGTCTAAGCTTACCCAACGGGTCAATTCCAAATGGATTTCCACCTTCTTGTTGTCTTCGGGTGCAGGTTTCTTGGCAAATGCTGTCTCCACCTTATCGCATAGCACGGTTAAACGGAGAAGAGCTCTAAGCAACCGCTTCAGCAGCCGGTCACAAGCTTGCTTACCCACCTTAGGCAACGGTCTAGTCTTGGGTCCCGTCATCGTGGTTAAAAAATTAAAAGTAAATTAAGTTGCTTTGATTTGATTTGACCTTCAAAGAACGTAGTATAATAAATACAGTAGTTCGGTCACATATAAATGTAGTCAAAACCAAGTTTTGCTTTGTCAGAGTGTCAAGTCTGAAATAAGTGAAATCCGGTAGTTTTTTCAACGGTGACCTAACGGTGACTGGCAGTACAAGAACATGAATACCAGAACTTTTAAAATTGCTATTTTCTTTGAGTCGTCATGTTTGTCATTCCAGTCACATGACACCTTTGAATGTTTACTCCAGTAAGATATATAAAGTGAAGAACGGAAGATTCTAATCATCTGTTCCGCTCATATCCCATCCTGACGCGCTCCTTTCATCTGTTTCCCTCACAAAGGCATGTATCAGCACCAGTCGCCACTATTGTACCTGAGTAGTAGACAGGACTTTGCTCATTCCTACACACGACGCTACGTCAGCCTAATGTATATTAACTATACTCACTAATAGTAATGCAACTAGCATACTGCTTTGTAACCCTGAATAGAAACAACTTCACCACCCAGTGTGTTGTAGTTTGCTAGACATACGCAGTGTGATCCGTAGTCACATTGTCGTATCGTAAAGTCAAACAAAACATTAAAACAAAATAGTACATTATTTCCTATCCTTCTTTTTTAGTTGACTTGCCTGTGGTAAAAGTTAGATAAGCATGCATTTTTCGCTGCTTCCATTCGCGAGCATTAGCCTACAGGACTGTGCTTTTTTTTCTCGAAGCATGTTCGACTGAAAGCGTATTATCATTTTTCCGTTTACTGGTTTCAAAATATCTCAATGGAGTTACTCGCGTCTTTGAGCTTAGTTAGATTGTTCTTTTAATGTTCCTCGCATAATATCAGAGAAACATTACTGACCGCTATAGATACAGTTACACAGTGCTTTTAAAACTTCTATCAATCGATTTCCATCTGTACTGCCTCCCCGGTGGATCATGTATTACGTGCTGTTCAAAGTATATTCGTATTTCACAAATGAACACTTGCGTTATTACTAATGCGATTCCATGGAAGTGTACATCTTCATCAATTTTGCAAAGTATAACAGATATTCCTGCGCAGTAGAAAACAGACAAGTTATAATGCAGATGTATCAAAACTAATCTATCACCAGCATTGCGCTCGTTTTAATGCAGGAATCAGAATGTACTGTATTATGCGTGTGTTCTATGGCAAACGACATTGGCAGGTCCGAATGCTACCGCTGCCACTGGCACATAGATGACCCTGATGGCTGTATTATCCGCAGTGGAGATAAAAAACTTTCACCTCTACACATTGCCAGGGTATCGGTTTGAACACAACATTCCATGATTTTTTTTCATGCAAATTCTTATTTTAATTGAGAATGCCATCGCATTGGAGCTAGCTTGGACTTCAGATCCGGGACTTTCATGCAAACACTGCCCCAACAAGTAGTTTTATACTTATCTGTTTGACATAGTATATACTACCTGCGTCTTGCAATATTCGAAAGCGTAAACTTTATAACTACACAAGGCCGCTGTCAATCAAACGTAGTGGCGTGCACGCATTCAAAGCTTAATAGTATACTTTCATTACTTTGGCGTCGAGACTGATTGATGCTTTCTGTTGTGATATCGGTTCATTGTGCACGTTATATTGACTTGCACGTCTCTGCTAAGCAGCTTAAATCTCTGTCATGCAGTTTATATATAGTTATGCTTGGTATTTCAGCGTTGATATTTGGCAAATCTCTGCGCCTCAGATGTGAGCTACACCCAACCCTTTGCAGAGCAGGTCTAGCGCATTCAGTACCAATTTTTCGGTTTGGGTTATTCCAGTATCAGCTCGCTCCCCATCCATGCCATTCCGTAGGCTATCCGTACGCGAATTCGTACTATCCACACCCCCGCTGGCGGTCTCATTCTGTTGCACGTTTCCTTCGGCACCCTTCCCACTCATCCTCGATGTAGCTCCAGCTCTGGGATTCATAGCCGTTGCGCGATAGCCTTGTTTGAAAAGAATGTACTCGGCTGTATGCTTGAGTGCGTATGTTTGGAGGACGTGTTCGGCATTGTGTGTTGGTCTCCAAACCCCGGCCTGTTCAGCTCTCAGTCGTCTTGGCGATAGACGCGCCGCTGGGGCGTATAAATCCACATTCGGATCGTCAACTGAGTTGGAGAAAGAAAAAGTTCTGGATTAAGCTGAAGTTTCATGAAGGTGTATATCTGACAGTGCCATTTGAAGTATATGTCAAGCTATCATATTAGACAGGACCAACAGTACATAGTGCCCAATCCCACTTATGAGGAGAGCGACTACCCACACACTGTAATCCTTGGCGGATTGTACAATGTAAACACAGCATACTGGTGGAACTTGATAGTCTTGTTATGGGAAGTCAGGACACCCAATGCAGATAACTGGGTGTGCAGAACGACCACAATGATAAAAAAACGAAAAAAACAAGGTCAACAACAACAACAACAACAATAACAATAACAATAACAATAACAATAAAAATAATAATAACAACAACAACAATAATAATAATAATAATAATAATAACAATAACAATAACAATAATAACAACACTAACAATAACAATAAAAACAATAACAATAACAATAACAATAACAATAACAATAACAATAACAATAATAATAACAACAATAATAACAATAATAACAATAACAATAACAATAATAACAACACTAACAATAACAATAAAAACAATAACAATAACAATAACAATAACAAAAACAGTAACAATAACAATTACAAAACTAATAACAATTACAATAACAATAGTAATAGCAATACCAGTAACAAAAAAAACAACAACAATAACAATAACAAAACAAATAACAATAGTAATAACACTAACACTAAATCGAACACTAACACTAACACTAACACTAACACTAACACTAACAAAACACTAACAATTAACAATATCAATTGTCATGGTACACGCTCAGCAGCGACAAAAGGAAGGATGATGACTTGCGTTCACACACGCATAGCTACACGATCACGCATATGACAGGTCCAATCGGCACACCCCAAACCACCCGTATCATTTCCAGCCACCTCAAAGCCAGCACTATATCACAGTCACAATTAACAGGTATAGTAAAAGTGACCACAGCTTATAGTCTCCAGACACACTCACCCTCCATTGCATGGCCAGTGTCTGCATGCATGTGCTGATGCATATGCCCTTGTTGTGTGCTTGGAGCACCATGTGTCCCAGCCTCGCAGCTCATACGTGTGCTTTGATCTCCTTGTGTGTGTGCTTGTGCGTGTGCTTGTGCGTGTGCGTGCGGGTGTATCTGTGTCTGTGTTTGCCGATGTGTTTGTTCGGGGGGTGAAGTGCTTTTTGCCTGGCCTTCTCGAGGTGGCTGTGAAGAGTCGCCCTTGGGATCCGCACCTACACAGTACAAGGGAACGTGATCAATCGATCAGAATAGATGCTATACACGAGACTCACATATCCGTATACGGTTTCCCTCTCACTTGTACGCTCAGTGTGCAGTGTCTATGTATAGCACGTACCAAGACGAGCAATGCCTGAGGATGAGCCGAGTGAGTCGTCTGGGTTTAGCACGCTTATAACAGCTGCACTGCGATCCACGGCGGAGGATAAGAGCTTGTAGTAGCCAATGGGATCAAGCAAGCCCTCTTCCATGCGCAGCCGCACCTGCAGACAGAAGACGGATGGGTTGTGACAGAAAACGGATGGGTTGTGCAGTGGTTTAATTAGAAATGAAAGGTACACTTCAGCTGGAGTAGAAGGCATGGATGGATACAAGCTTTGTCATATGTTCTTATTAACACACACACACATATATATCTATATCAAGGTAGATGACGCGAGCCTGCAGTCACCAACGGGACTGAGTTTGTCCCCTTGCATGCGATTCTAAATGGGATCAATGAGGGAATAGTTGGTCCTCACGCTCAACAGCGGGAGCTGAGCATGACTCTATCGACCAGGAGAACGCAACATCCGATTTGTTCGATTGTGGGAGAGCTTGAATGATGTAGTATACAATTACGTACAACTACTAGTGTCTCAAAAAGAGCCAAGTATATGAGTCATACCGGATACTTGGCTTTGTGAGCCATCAAAGTGGAGTTAGAACACTTTGGATTTATTGGCAAAAGAACATAGCTAAAGCTGTAGTAGCCAACAAACATACACTGACACACATTAGTAGGCAAATACAGCAGCCATACACACAAAGCCCACACAAAACGTGCCCAGCGTCCACTGTGTTCCAGTAAATCTGAGCACTACCTGTGTGAAGAAGTCGATTCCAGGTGGCATGAACATCTCTTCGGTGGGGTGGGGTGGAAACAACACACGGCCCTGACTTTGGATGAGTTGTTCGGACAGGACCGGCGCCTGCAAAAGAGGACATTAGGAATTGAGGTGAGGACATTTTCTTGTTAGATTATTTATATTTCATTTCAAAACCTATTTTTAGATGGAGTAACACCCGATGTGCGTATCTAGACCGTTTGTGACTCGGGATACGGTGAGCCGTCGCTGGTGACGGCATATTGTACTCTTGAGCACGATCAGGGGTACCTGCATACACAGACATATCGGATTGCGCGACATTTCACACACGCATACTTGATTCTAGCAACTATACTGAACAGATGAGAATAGCCACCGACGTATAGACATTGTTTGTAGGTTAGGATTACCCTTAGGAGTACCATCTCGTGGGTATAAAATTGTTCGAAGGGTGTGTGGGTGTGTGCAAGGGGGTGTGTGCTCTTATAATTCTCTGAGGCATGGATATATATATATATATATATATATATATACTACCACACGTGCGTCCTGAGCATTTTTCTTTCGCTCAATCTAGGCGCACAAAAAGACTACCTTCTACCTATCCGTACATAAGATAGTACTACATTCAACACACCGCAACAAACGGTCTATTAGGGATGACATGTAATGGGGGTGCCGGGGGTGCGTGTTCGTAGACTATGACGTTGCGACTGTGCAGTGATCGAAATAGAGCTGCGGGCCAGTTGGAGCGGCGGAGATGTTGATTCCTGATGTGGGCAGTGAGTTTGCCCTTGCGGTCGAACATCTTGTTCCTGTGTGATTAATAATAAGGGATGTATAGGTATAAACAGTTATAGTATGAAGGATCATATGTAGGGACATCTCGTTCTTGTGCTACTATTAATAGAGATAAGTTGGTATAAACAGTTTTAGAATGAAAGATCATATGCACCACGTAAGTGTTCATTCCTGATGTGGGAAAGTGAGTGTACCCCAAAACACAAGCACACAGCCACACAGAAGGAACCTTGCCTTATGTTGCGAGTGCAATCGAGCCATCGGCAGGGGTGTGGGGAGCTATCGCCAAAGTGATCTGCCATGATATGGCGCGCTAAACCGTCTTCGCACTTGAAAAGGCGGTTACACGTATCACCACGTGCTTCACCCATCTCCCACCTACACGTCAGCACATCCTGGTCGGGTGGGAGCTATTTATAGAACACAATTGATTGGTTAAAAGTTAAATCCGGGTGCCGAAAGTGGTGCAGTCAGCTGGGCAT